>CM048744.1:794044478-794333005 GCA_026315105.1 Locusta migratoria | reverse complement strand
CCAATCATTTTGGAGACATACAATGTGCACTGAAACTACAACGGTTGTACACTGTCTACAATATGATGAATGTAATGAAAGTAAGTCGTAAAAAGAATGATTTGGTTATCCACAGTATAGACCAGAGAGAATTTGTTGGAACGCAAATGTTGGGGAAAAAATCATTTAACACAGAAAAACGCAATGTAAATTGGCTGAAGGCTAGAGAAATTGGAATGAGGTAGGACAAATCTCTAAGCATTCTTATGAGAAGAAACTTTGACCAGGAGAAAAGGAAAAGAAGAGGCAGACCACTTAATTCCACTGAGGGTAGGAGGAAAACCGAATTCTAAAGAAAAACTTGCAGACTTGATATTCTTTGAGCCGCTGATCAAATGTTCGAATGTTTGTAAAGTAATGAGATCTAACTGAAGAAGACATCAATGGTTCCAATACACACATTGACTTCTAAACTGAATGCGAATAACTACCACCTTTCATTTATTTATTTTGTATAAGTATTATTCTTCAATTCACTGGGTTTTTACAGTAGGTCCACTGCGTTGTAGTTAGTTACACTTATTTGCACTAGGAATGTGAGGAATGCTATCATTGACATTCGTAGAGGATCCACGAAGTGTCTAATATTATTGCCACTGTTACAATTATTGCTTTGTCTCTCATACATTTCCATACATGATACCTTCAGTATGTTTTTCAACAATGTTTAGTTTAGGAAACGTAATTTGTTCTTTATTTAAGCTTCGTTTCCAGTAACGTGAACTCAAGTTGTTTCAGGCTTCATTTTTATGACAGGCCTAACGCACAATTGTTATGCATAATGAGACCAAAGGACGTTCAAGTCTTTTGGTTCAGTGACGCTTAACAGAAGTGCACAAGCAGCAATTAAGCATTAGTAGTCTCACGACAAAGTGTTATTTTTTGTGTTGTTCAGCATTTAATTACGTTGATCTTCCACTACTAAGTACAATAATAATAATAATAATAATAATAATAATAATAATACGATGTCTGTAAAAGAAAGGGAAATTTCGACAATAAGTATATCTTTAAGGGAACGGTAACTTTGAACGCCATTATCTCGCTTATGGCATATTGGCGCGTAGTCTGGTTATGCGTAACATTGTCTAAATGACAGTTCTGCCTATCCATCTTCCTTCTGAACCCCGTGTACGTGGTACTGCTGCCATCTTTATCTGCACATAACCCTATCCAACGGCTTGTCACCACAGTATGCAAATTCTCTCTTATCACTCAAAACACCATAATATGTTTTAAACCAAAACTCACTTTTATTAATTTGTCTTTTCCGTTGATCATCACTTTTGGACACTAAACACGAAAGTCCACACAAAACCACATTTTACCCTTGTACTCAGTTTGGACGTGTGAGGTGCCACTTAAAGAACACGCGACTGCAGATATAAATACTCTGTTTGTGGCTATTGTTATCTTTGAGTGCCGGAAGAGAGCTTCTCAGAATCGTCCGCTGGAAAGTAATTCTGGTAATGTAATTTACATTTAACGATGCAGCATGTACATTGCTTGGCTACCAAAAATCGAGAAGGACCACATATACCAGAGGCAAATTTATAAGTGAGATAGCACGTTAGACAAAAGTCGCACGATTGAAAATACAGTTCCAAAACTGTGAGGAGTACAAACGACCACACCCATCCGCGCAACGTAAAGAAATCGATAACGCGCGGAGTGCACTTGCTGAATCGTCCGAAATCCACGACAGGCGGAAAGAAACTGTCGTGGCCCATGCAGTCGCGTAGCTCGGCAGTTTGACGCCCGGTGCAACTTTTTAACTTGTCACGACTCTCCTCCCGTCAACCCCACAAGAACATCAATTGCTTTTTTTTTGTGTTGGGGGGGGGGGGAGGGAGCGGAGGGTGGTGGAGTGGGAGGTGGATTACTCTTTTATACAAGTGGTCAAGTGACAAAAATACCGTGGTAACTGTTTAAAACATTTTTGTCAATAAGTATCTGAAAACCCGGGGTTGCCCGGACATTTGTTTATTTAACACATTTCTTTCTTCTGTCCATCTCTCTCCTTTCTTTCTGTTCATCCCTCCCCCCCCCCCCCCCCATCAAAATCGAATGTATGTAGACCTACTGGACGAAACTGCTATGGTCATCAGACCCTAGAACATCCACTAAGGACAGCAAATACACACACACACACACACACACACACACACACACACACACACACACACACACACACACCTGCCCGAGGGAGCGGTCGAACGCATGATGCCTTAGACCACGCGGCCATTCCGCGCCATCTCTCGGCCATCTCGTCTCCATTTATCTTCTCCTCTCTCTGTAGATCTCTTACTCCCTCTATCTTCGAATTATTACATGTGTGTACCAACTATTATGGTGAGCTCTGAAATGGCAAAAACGTACCTACTTTCATTCTGATTCGTTACATGGCGTTGAAGTCCGTTGTACCTTTCGCCTTGCGCCGTACGAAATCTAGTCAGTGACCTTCCTCTAGTATTGAGGGTCAAGTTTGCAAAATTTAAATAAAGATCGAAATAAAACTGTAAATTTAGGCGAGGTTCGTAAGTAAAGTACCTTTCGCCACGTACCACACGAAATTATATTTAGAGAGTGGATTTCGTTTGGTTTTGAAGGTCAAATGCCCAGAATTGCATCTAGATTGGAACAATACTGTAGGTTTGTGTTCAATACAGAGGGACTCACTATACATAAAAACTTGTCTTTATATAAAGTCTTACAAGTTATTACACGGTGTTGCACGGGTAGGTTTTTTTCTTTTTTTCCATTCTTATGTTAGTTCATTTTCTTCGTACCCTTGTGTCATCGTCTTCAGTCCCTTCCTCTGTTTCACCTACATCTCTCGTGACTCAACCTGTACTTTCGTTTCAAACGGTCAATCCTCATGACGTCATTTCTCCTGAACAATGAGTAACAATAATGAAATTTTCCCAGGGTCGTAGAGTGGAATATTAGGAAAGTGCAAGCGAAATGTTTTGCGAATAGGGTTGGTAGTTAAGACATCGCAAATTAAAACCGTTTGCGTAAGTGAGCGGTTTTATCAAAAAGTTCAAATGATGGTCATCAGTCTCTAGGCTTACAAACTAATTTACACTCACGAGAACACACACACACACACACACACACACACACACACACACACACACACACACTTTGTGTGTGGAAGGGGGGACGAGAAGAGGGGACTTATTGTATGTTATTTGAAGTAGTTTATAAGTCTAGGGTTAGTCTAATAGCTTTACAAACATTTGACCATTATGATTTCAAACTTGCATCCTTGTTATATATTCTACAGCAAAAACAAACTTTGGGCTTTTACTGGGCATTCTCTTTCAAATCAAAATTTGATTTTGTCTTATTCTTGTCGCCTTGTCTTAATAGAGTAAATGTTCCATCTTTGTTTTAAAATCCCTCACACTATTTTAATTTGATTTTCTGTTGATGGGATTTATTGCAAAACTTGACTTATTCCTCCTGCATATTCTTTTAGTCTTGTGCATGGCCTTCCAATCTATATCCGTAAACCTCACTATTATCTAAAAGACCTTCCACATTTTCTTTAAGTTTATCTTAACTTTTGCTACTTCCACTTTCCTCCCCCCCCCCCCCCCTCGATGACGAACTCACTCTCGGATTGAGATAATTTCAAACTTTCTTCAATAGGATTTTAGTCTGGTGGTTTTTGATTTGGAATAGTTGTTGCTTACGAAGAATAACAAATTTTCAGCACTAAGCTGAGCAGCGACTGGTCTTCAAAAATTCTGATGATTTTCTCTGTTGTGCTCCATTTGGAAGGTGTCGTTTCATGTTCAAATGTTTGTAGAGCTTATGAGACTTAACTACGGGGCCATCAGTCCCTATGTCGTTTCATGTTTGCTTGTTTTAAATTATATTTCTTCAAATGGGAATAAATTTTAGATAAAATGAATTACAACATTTTATTCAGACAATGACAAAATTGCATATTGAAAAATGCCCTTTGTGCGCAAACAGTACTGAAATTGTTAAGTATGCAGACAGTGTTTCAGAATTACAGCGGAAAACTTTTTACGAATTCGAAATATTCAAATATCTCACTGTTAGAGAACACTGAAATAAATTGAAGGGTGCAGTTGAAAATTTATGCTGGAGCTGGATTCGAACCAAAATTCCCAGCGCTCGCCTTAACAATTAGGTCATCGGACCAATTCTGAACGCTGCGGTGGTACTGCGCCCGGCCGGTTTCCTCCTCTTGCCCGCAGCTTCAACTGTGTGCCCGCAAGGGAGCGGACGTGTTTACGCATCCGCACAGAAATGGCCATTTCCTTGGTGGAGGCATGTCTCAAACTACACCGTATCTACAAACAAAAAGTTTTGTAGCACTAAAATACTTTAGTTTACTAAACATTTGGCGCATACACCTCGTTGGAAACATTTTACATAAGTTTTCTTTGCAAGTGGCTCACTATATTGACGTTTATTTATTACAACGTTCACCCGGTTGTCCTCGTGATTTGGTTGCTGTTTTTACTGTTCCTGACGTACGTATAGCTTTGACATGGGGATGTCCAATAGTGCTCTTGAGACAGGTATTTTTCTCTCTAACTTCGCTCACGCTACAACAGGTGAAATCAAGCCAAAATCCTACAAACTCGTTGAAATCTATAATATGACAACACTTAATAAAAGGTAAGTGTTCTGGTCCAGAGCCGTTGGGAGTGGCCGTGCGCTCTAAGGAGCCATGCTGCGGATTGCACCGCCGCTCCACGTCGGAGGTTCGAGTCATGCCTCGGGCATGGGTGAATGTTTTGTCCTTAGCATGATTTAGTTTCAGTAGTTTGTGCCGTGGCGGATTAGAGTAATGAGACATCTAAACTCAAATTTCCAGAAGGTTTCTAACAAGGATTTTTTAATCAAATTGCGTGCCTACGAATTATCGACTCATTTGTGTGACTGCATACGTGATTTCCTATAAAGATCAGAATTCACAGTAATAGACGGAAAATCAGAGTAATGTTTTGATATATAGTGTCCCCTAGAAAGTGTCATAAGTCCCCTGCTTCTCCTAATGCATAGGAATGATCAATAAAATAATTTGAGCAACGTTTTAGGTTGTTTGCACATGATAGTTTTTACAGTCTAGTAAAATCATCAGAAAATCAGTTCTGTTTACAAAATGTTCTATACAAGAGATCTCTAGTGTGCCAAATGCAGCAGCTGGCTATGCATTATCCAAAATATCTAACTTATACGTTTCATAGTTGTTTCAAATGTGACAATTCAACAGTTAAACAGGAACACGCTCAGTTATAGGGCACAGCTATTGTTTTGTTGAATCATACCTCCATGCAGATTGCTATGCAAACCAAGCACGTTGCATGACCACAGTTTTGAGGCACAGGATTTAAGAAACCGGATATCAGCAAATATTCTGAAACTTCCTGGCAGATTAAAATTGTGTGCCGGAACCGGGACTCGAACCTGGGACCTTTGCCTTTCGCGGGCAAGGCGGCATCGTGAGTCGTGTCGGGATAGCACAGTCGGTAGTGCGCTTGCCCACGAAAGGCAAAGGTCCCAGGTTCGAGTCCCGGTTCCGGCACACAATTTTAACCTGCCAGAAAGTTTCATATCAGCGCACACTCCGCTGCAGAGTGAAGTTTCATTCAGCAAATATTCTAGTTTTATTATTATTATTTTCCTTCTTTAAATGTAAGCTAAGGGGGTGTCCGGACCCCGTAAATCCCTTCCTTATATACGTCCACGTCTACTGTTGCTGAGTTGGTAGTACTGCCCATTAGAAACAACTTACTCTAATAATGTTGTATATATTATGGATATTATCAATTTCCTGACAATATCTGCCACGCTCCTTGAAAAAGTGCGTTATTTCTGTCAATTTACTGTTATTTTTAAATGAAACTGTTAAAGGCGTAGACCACTGCAAGGAGTCATCTGCTAGTTTATATGTACTTAGTAAGCAAACACTCATGATAAAATTAAAACCATCTGGTCAGTCGAGAAGGAAATGTCTGGTCAGCAGCAGCAGGTAGGGGGATATTACGTCAGTGCGTAGTAGAAATGTTTCTGTTACCGATAAGTTAGATGTAAGTGCAGCATTCAATAATCACTGTTTCTTTGGCATCCGTTTTTTCTTACGTTATTGAAAAGCTGTATATTCAAGATTAATTGATCATTTCCGTTCACATAATTTGTCAACCGTACAGTTTTGTTTTAGAAGTGATTTAAGGACTTAAAATGCTATATTTTCGTTTCGCTGTGAGGCACTTTAGGGTTAAATAAGAGGCTACGGACATTAGGCGTGTTCTTTAACATTGGCATTTGATTGGGTTGATCACAAAATATTGTTGCAGAAGTTGCAACATTATGGGATACGAATAGCAGCTCTTTAATAACAGACAGCACAGGGTAATTCTTCGCAGTGCTGAAAATGGCTATGACGTACAATCACAATGAGGCACAGTTAAGTGTGGTGTGCCCCACGGGTCTGTTTTGGGATCACTGCTGTTTCTTATTTTGATATAAATGATATGCCTTAGAGTATAACAGGTGATTGTAAAATATTTTTGTTTGCTGATGATACCAGCTTGATAGTCAAGTATGTTGTTTGTAATATTGACGCAGTATCAAAATAATGCAGTTCAAGGGGTAAGTTCATGGCTTGTAGAAAACAAATTGATGTTAAATAAACAGTAAAATTCGTTTTTACAATTTCTAACACATAATTTAACGGAAGCTAACATTCTGATAACACATAATGGGCATATGAGACTGAACAGTTCAGATTTCTAGCTGTTCAGATGGACAGTAAGCTCTTGTCGGAAGCTCATGTTCAGAATCTTTTTCAAAAACTAAATTCTGCTTTATTTACCATTAGAACAATATCTGAAATAAATGATTTTTCAACACGAACAGTAATGTACTAAGCTTACTTTCGGTCACTTGTGACGTACTGCGTTATTTTTTGGGGTAACTCGACTAAAACAAAAAGGATATTTTTGGCTCAGAAACGGGCGGTTCGAGCAATATGTGGTGTAAGTTCGCAAACTCCGCGTCGACCCCATTTAATAGTCAGAATTCTTACACTGGCGTCACAATACGTATTCTCTTTAATGTCGTTTGTTGTTAATAATATCAGCTTATTCCCACGAGTTAGGAGCTTTCACTCGGTGAATACTAGACAGGTCGTATCTACATTTGCATCACACCACCTTGACACTTGTGCAGAAATGGGTGCAGTATTCTGCAGAATCCATTTTTAATAAGCTGTCACAAGAACTCAAGACAGTATTACCCCACGCGCTTTCAAATCTCAATTGAAGACTTACCTCATGAGTCACTCCTCTTATTCTGTCGAGGAACTCCTGGAGAAGTTAAGCAATTAAGCTAATTCCATTTTTTTTCTCTTTTCTTTATTGATTCTTTTCACTTAGGCTTAAGATTGTCATGTGCATAGAGCTACTTAAAGTTTTTCGAGTACCATTATTGTGTTAAACTTCTTGTATTGACTTGTTCCATGAGCATGGAGTCTTACTCCCCAATTAGGTCCTGCAGAACAGAAAACATTATTATTATTTTCGTTTGTGGCAAATTCCTACCTTGGGGCAGTTATAACAGTCACATTTCTTATAGGTGCCTGTACCATCATGTTTATTATAACTTTTCAGGAATAAACAGCGATACTTCTCAGAACGTAAAACAGCACACACATTTGTTTCGTAAAACGAAACAAACCGGACCTCAACGCCTTCGCACAATGTACATTTCCAACATTTGTGTGTGTGTGTCAGGTGAGGTTGCCGTATTATAATACATCAGGAGACAGAATGTAGAAGAATTACCAATTTGGTGTAACAGACTGCCTTAATTCATTTGTACAAATATGACCTGACGTAAACAATTTAATTTTGCCGAAACGACTCGTGTATCTGTTGCGATCTGGGTAAATAAATTCTACAAGAATAGTTTCATTAAAAAGAAAAATATACACTCGTTTAGGAAAACTGCACAAAAATCATTCATAAATAATTCTAGATGGTTACGTACAAATGAAAAAAAAATTTGTCGATGATAGTCTCGTCGAATCAGACGCAGTTTAGTGGCGAATTCGTTAGAGAGCAATACCAACAATGACTCCGATTAGACTGTAGCAGATATACAATAAAAGGAAACACTTTTGTTTAACCCTTTGTGGCCCAAGGAACCAAACTGAGGTTTGAAACAAATTTATTTTGTATAATTATATTACAAGTGATATATAAACTTGTGGTGTCGCACAAGTACAAAGTGCGCGCCACCTACTTTCGCCGCGCGCCGCCATGCACTCACGGCGCGGCGTTCTCACGACAGCCACGAGCGCCCTCTGCTGCAACCCCGCTCGTGGCCACCACGGAAAGACATCGGTCACTTCGGACGGAGATAGCAACCAGTTAGGATCTTCGTCATCAGATAGGCACCAGTGAAGACTTTGCTATCGTACAGGCACTAGGCAGGCCTCTAACAACTATGTATCAACATTCTGAAGTACTATGTAAAAGTTAAGTATTGTTACATTCTGTGCAATATATCTCTAATTTACTCGAGTGTTTATAGTTTCTGGCTGCTCCCCTCCGTACCTGCACCAGCGTGTCGGTCTCATTCCACTCGGCCACCGACACCTACGACGAGGCTGGGACACAAAAGCGGCGACGAAGTCGGGACACAAAAAAACTAATATATAAAGTGAGAAAAGTACTCGAGTGTTACATATTCTTTTATAACACATGGTTATGCAGTGAAACCACTGGTCCAGTACATAAAGTTCTGCCACAAGGAACTTAACAGGTTTTGTTATACAAAGCAAAACTATGTTTCGCATTATCATTTGTAACAGCTCTGGAGGGAACAGTGTTAGAAAAATGTCTGTTTCTCTCTGTCGTCTTCAATATTACTGTCTGTATCACCACAAAACTGCTTTCGACCCTTGTAAATTGGAAACTGTTCCCATACAACAGCCGCATCAGCTGTTTCCAGCACATCTTGCTCTTCATTTGGAGCGTCACATTCAGTTACAGAAAGTGGTTCAGCTTCATGATCAAAACAAAGTCGGTCTGGTGCTTCAGAAATTTGTATTTCGTTGTCACCACTTTCACTTTCTCATATGCAAGACTCAGTAACACTTGGTAAGTATTTGCATCAACATTTCGGTATTCAGTTCACTTCCTCTAGAAGCCATGACCAAACAATAGTACTACACCTACAACAAAGAACAGTCCTCACTAACCGATGTCACAGTGGTTTCGTAGTGAAACCACACTTTTTGTGTTTACATAAAAAAATACGTAAGTAAGTATCAAAGTAAAATATTAGTCTACTTTACATTGCATAACCTTTCGTAACTTTACAGAACTACGCCAAGTCAGAATATAATGCAGCGGAAAACACAATATATGTAACCTCACGATCTACAGCAACAGCTAACACCGGCACACACTACGCAGCTGAATGCCTTTGTTGACTTTCCGCGCAAACGTGGTGCCCGAGCCAGCAGAGTTGTTTTTCTTGACGACAGAGGCTAGCACACTCCAATGCCATGGTGGTTATACAGAGCAACCACTGAGCCGCTTTTGAAACATTAAATTGAAGGTGGTCTCACTGTGAAACCAGTTGTACGCAAAGGGTTAAACGCTACCTTCGCGGTAAAATGTGCGCGTAGAAGTGGGTCAACCGCAGCCCTTTAAATTCTCTAGTTGCCAGTGCACTCCCTAAGTGTCAGGAATAAAAACGAGGAAAAGTACGAGCTGTAGCACAGACGTGTATTTGACATCGGACTCGCATAACGAGTTTCCTGATAAGGAAGGCTGTGGTGGAGACTTGAGAGAGGGATCTATCTGTGAGCAGACGGAGGCGGCCAGTTCGGAGGTGACGTCAAGGGACCGGCCGCCGTCTTTAACGTCTAATCTCTGGCAAGTGAGCGGGCGGCCAAGGGCGGCGTTGCCGTCTTACAGCAGCCAGCTGTGGCCGGGGTGGACTAAGGCACAAATTAACTCGTATGTGATCCCCTGCAGCTAGTATCAATTACAATAAGAGAGAGGCTTTAGCTGCTTGTTCTGAAAGTAAATGAGGCGGCTGAAAATTTGTACACGGGGCTTTTTTTTTTTACTGGGATGTATCCTATAGAGGTCTGCATCTGGCGTCTCTGCTCGCTCCAACTGGAGAATGCACGGAGTTCCATGGCAGTCCGATAGATGTCGTCGCTTTCCACGCAGTCATCAAATGCATTCGATTTTGTTCGCGTTCGTTCGAGAATGCCGTACTCGAAATGCTCGACCGTGTACTTTGAGAAAAGGGCAAACCTAGTGTTCCGATTTCCGTGCTTTACAAAGACTTGGAGGTGTAAAGACTAAGCACATCGTATTTTGTAACAAAACGTTTCAATTTCTTTGAAGAAAAAAGAGGTTACTTTTTCATTTGTATATATTTCATTGCATTTTTGTGAGTGTTTGTGTTATACATTACTGCAAATGAAATGTAATTAAACCTAGAGAAGAGTTTTGGAAATTGTGTTCGGTACATTTCTGTCGTTTTCACAAGTAAATACGTGTTAGTGTCGTATTTGCAATCCAACAAAAATAGCGCAAGTTTAGCTTCTACTGCCAAATAATGCGAATTACTAGATATCAGTCATGGCAGTGGTGGGCATAGGAAGGGGGAGGGGGGATGACGCAAACTGCGTCATTGAAATTTCTGGGGCCGGGGGGGGGTTAGTACTTTTGCCCAACTTGGGGTGGAGGGACATAGAAACCCACGCCAGGAAGCGTCATGTAACGACGCTACAGAGCGTCGAAGTTGGAGGGGGATGTCTAACGGCAGTCGTCGGTGCCTATAAGTTTGACTCCGTAGCATCGTTGAATGGCGTTCCCAGGCACGGGTTTTTATTCTTATTTTGTCCCCAAACACGCCTCTTGCATCCCCTAAAAGTTTGTTCCCGTAACTGTATTTCTGCAACATCCTGACATATGGAATACACACCCACGTCTTCGACGTCCATTTACTGCCTAAAATATGTGCAGGCATGTGAAGAATGGCGCTGCGAAACCCGAGTGCGCGAATTTCGTTTCACCCCGTATAGGTGTGCTTCCAACTAATAACGGACTACTGCGATTTCAGGATGGAACTTTATCCTATATGGCTGAATTTGTTGTTAATGGGCTATTAGATTTAGTGCACGTAAAATTCAAAAATTGTGAGGTAAGGGGAGGATTTAGTAGTACGGGGGGATTTGAAAATGTACGAAAAGTCTTAATGTAGTGTGACGTCTAAGGACGCGAAGCTTACGTCGTCGCCTTCCCCTAAAAAACCTCTGGGGTCTGTCAGCAGGCCAGGTGATGCTCACCGTCTTTTACGACGTCCATAAGTCAGACACCCATCGAATTCCTCGAGCAATGAAAACCCATTAACATGACGTGCTATGTGAGACAATCCGTAGCAGTTCATCAAGAGCAAACGGCCTTGGCTGCACAAGGAGGGAGTTATTCTGCTTCATGATAACGCACTTCCACACGTCTCCAAGGTCACAAAGCATACTGGCCCAGTTCAAGTGCTGGCAGCTTGAGCATCTGCCCTACGCCCAGACATGTCGCCCTGTTAGTTCCATCTTTTTGACCCGCTAAAAAAAAACGGAAGCGCTTCAACTCGGACGACAAAGTCAAGGCTCAAGTTCACAATCGAGGACTTGCTCTTGTCACAGCCACAGGAATTCTGGGAACAGGGAATCTTCTGGTTTCAAACAGTGGGATGATTGTGCTCAGGCCTGTGGTGATTACTTTTAAACAAAAACTTCAATTATACCGACAGAGTCGTTTCGTACCTTTTCATTTGAATACCCCTCGTGTATCAAAATGTTTAAAGATGTGATTGTACAGCTGCGAATTACAATAGTAGGCCTAACCATTGAAACTACTTCACATTTTCGTTACATCTACTGTTTCGACAACATGTGCTCAGAAATGTAACAGCAGCGTTTCCACAATTCAATGGCCGTATGTGTACGTATAGAAAAATACGTCTCATATTTTGAACTAGACTACAATATATTCGAAGTGTAACGAAATCGGCTGTGGCACTTAGTGTTGCTGGTTTGGTTGGTTGGTGGTTGGTTGGTTGGTTGATGGGTGTATGGGACCAAACAGCTAGGTCATCAGTCCAATGACCTCTGTATGAAATGCAAGCAAGGGTGTGGTCGGCTAAGACCGTACCGATAGTGAAATAGAGGAACTAAAATTGAAGTTAAAATCAAGTGTAACGGGACTAAAACCAACAGTAAAAGCGCAATTCTGCAAGGAACGTCACTACAGATCTAGAATCTCCGTTTCTTGACAAGAGAACAGTGTTTGCTCCTAGACCAGAAAGAAAAATGGAAGTCGTCAGGGGGAGGGGACGGGGGAGGAGAGCTCCAAAACCTGCTGCTCGCAGGGAGGGCCACAAACCCACCCATCCTACCCAAGCGTCAGAGATAGAATCTTATAGTCGAGAGTAAAAAGAATGACCGATGCGGAGACGGCAAAGGACAATGGCTTCCCTTCGAGAAGAGCGTAAGGAACTCCAAACTGCAGTGGTCGACGTGATAGAGCGTAGTTTATTAGACGGAGCAGTAGCCTGCCAGTTGGTTTTCCAGTGCTGTGTGAGTAGCGATCTCATCTGCACCCGCAAATTCGCGCCCGAGATTACCTAGGGGAAGAAGCAGGGAGTTATGGCAACTCTACCCAACTGGCCAGCCTGTTCAGTTCCTAGAATACCCACATGACTGGGGACCCAGAGAAAAGCAGCGCAGCAAGCGGAATGACGATCAGCAAGAAGGAAAGGATGAGAGATGAAGTGTAGCATCGGTCTGTGGCCTGCAGGCTGCTCATTGAGTCAGAACAGATTAAAACACGGTCCAGGGCTCCCTGTTTGATAAAATTAAGTGCCCTACTAATAGCAGTTCTGCAGTAAACACAATGCACGATTCTGGCAGAGAATGGCATTCCACACAAATGGGAGACGTAGATGCATATCATGTATGACCAGCAAATTTACATCCATCAGGGTAGAAAATTATAGCACCCTGAAAATCTGCAAGTATTGTGTGCAACAAACGCCGGAAGATTATGGAGGAGACTGATTCTTTCGGGGCTTGGTAGAGATCTAATCGGATTTGCGACCGAGGCACCATCCAAAGGGGAGGGGGGGGGGAGGGTTGCGCGGTGTAGCACGAAGCATACAGTCAAGAGTCAAGGGAAGGGAGGTTGGTTGGTTGAAGTCCCTACAATGGAAGCGAGTCCTAATCCAACAGGTAAACCCACCAGAGGGCGAGTATCAGGAGTTCTTAAGACCGTTGCCCTCAAAGACAGAGGTTCCAACTTTTGAATATGGCAAATAGTATTACTACCAAATATGTATGAGAGGCGAGGGAGGGGGTAGGAAGGGGTCCAAGGGGAATAAGTGAATAACGATTCATCAAAATTGTGAAAACAGTTTCAGTAAGATTGCAGATAAGGGCAGCACATTACTACATCTTTGATGTTTACAGTAAGAATGTGGGTGGGTGAGGTGGGGATGCAATGTTCAATAACTATTTATATATACTCATTGAAAATGCACACAAGATAACGTAAAATCGTAACTTACAGTAAGACTGCAGGTTAAGATATTTTGGTGAGTGTGCAGGTTGATGAAGTTTAAAAAATAGTCAAATTTTGATGTTTCCATCCACATGCTCTTCTTACAGCATGTTACTAGGCCTAATGAAATAATTTTCCCTAATTTTTGGAACATTCGTGAAATTTCTAGAACTTTGAGAGAATCTGGAGTGACAGGGAAGCTCTTAGAACTTGAACTGTACAACCTAGCCGATTTCTTGGCATCATGTTCCGGTAAATGTTAACTGATGGTATACATTTTTTCGAATATATAATTTTAATTTTTTATACTAGTAATGAACTAAATGCTGAAGTGTTAAGATTTGGTCGAAATTCTAAAACGAGAACATTTATTGATGATTTTCTCATAGAACTCAATTTTACAAATAATTTTACACACTTTCGCACAGTACACACACACACACACACACACACACACACACACACACACACACACACACACACACACACAAAATCTCTGTATTTCTAGATACAATGCAATAAAAAACAAAACCAACAAACCAACTTCTGAACATGGTTTAACTAACTAGGATATACGATGAACGCTGGTTATTACCCACACACTTAACGATTTTTTCTGTAGGGGCGCAGCAACTGCTGTGAGACAAGTGAAATGCCATATTTTCATTAACTGCTGCTATGCCGTATTACACAGTTTTCGACTTAATAGAAGTTACTGTAAATACTGGTGATTTCGACAAGAACATGCTGGAAGGTGTTGCTAATAAGCAGTTTATTTCTGTTGGTGACACACGAAGTCGGAAGGAACCAAGTTTTGTCAAAGGAAAAAAAGGCACCGGTTTGTTATTTAAACCTGAAAATCGGAATTGGAACCACTGTAATCGTAAACGCGTAATTTTAAACAATTTTCGTAACAATTACGATTAAAGCGTAATGGTTGGAACCTCTGCAAAGATAACGTGACATGTGGAATGACTAGGAAATGGACAAATGACAATAGCATAGGACACCAAAAACTGATGGCGCTTAGTCTGAAGAGGGGGGATTCCCACTTCAGCAAGGAGACTGTCAACTGGGCTAATCCAGAAGGCACCTGTAGCCAAGCGGATGCTACAATGGTGAACAAGGTCCAACAATTTCAGGCCAGAAGGAGCTGCCGAGCCATAAACCTGGCACCCATCGGGACTGAATCAGAGCCCGGTAGATATGAAGTGTTGTACGATCTGCACCCCAGGATGAGTGAGCTAAGAAACGGAGAACATTAAGTTTCTTCATGCAGCTTATCTTCAGCTGCCGATTATGGGGCAGCTAAGTCAGTTTTTTATGAAAAAGGAGGCCAAAGAAACGGCGCTGCTGGTTTTGCCTTCAATGTTTCGGTAGCGCTCTGCAGTTGACAGGTGGAGCAGGCCGTCAGACAGCCGGCCGGCCGGCGTGTGGCGGTCAGCTGGCCGTCGCCGCCGCCGCCTCGGACGTGCTCGTATTTGGCTGGCAGATGGGGCACAGCATTTGAAAATCAATGGCCGGCCGGCCAGACGCAGACGGATGCGCGCGGCCCGGCCCGGCGCGGCCAAGCATCATCGCCGCCAGAGGAAACGCTCGCTTCTGTTGCTGGTCACAGCGCGGAGAGCAAGTGTGAGGCGCCGCCGGTCATGAATATTGCCTCACAAAGAAAAATTATTCCCGGTCGCTGATTTATGCGACACGTCACATTCCAAAGGTTAATGGATTCTGTTGTGATGGGATAAAAGTGTCTCGAATTCATATGCGATGCTAATGCGGCGGAGCCCATCTAGATGGTGGCGGCTGCGGCCGCTCCACGGCCGCGAAGCACTCGCGCTCACGTGCCGACACCAGCGGGAGTAGCCAGGAGACTGGGGTGTCTCTGATACCACCGCGGGTCTGTACATGAGGGCCAATTACTTGCTGCCTGTACTCCAGTGATTCGCAACGGAAGTTAACAAGGGCCTTCCAGGGACCAGTACCCCATATCTAGAGGTCTGAGCGGATAAGAAAAGTGTTATCCGCATCCGCACCATATCCCCAAGGCCCATATCCCCAAGGCCCATATCCCCAAGGCCCATATCCCCAAGGCCCATATCCCCAAGGCCCATATCCCCAAGGCCCATATCCCCAAGGCCCATATCCCCAAGGCCCATATCCCCAAGGCCCATATCCCCAAGGCCCATATCCGCATCGGCGGCACTTTATCCGTATCCGCAAGTTCCTTATCCGTATCCGCAAGTTCCTTATCCGTATCCGCAGATATTGAAGTTTTCAATGGGTAATAAATAGCAGTATTTAAAATTATTATTAAAATATGTAATAATTATTGCTAGTGTGTAATTTCTGCGATAACTTAACTACTTTTGACTTCTCGATTCACGGTAACTATTCTATACCTACTCCAAAACAGGCTATTCCAAACAGGAAAACATTGGTGCCCCGGACACACAGCAGCACTTCAGAGCCCCTGTCGTTGGAGCACTAAGTCAGCTGTTTAACCCTTTCAGAACTGATTTTTTTTTCTGGAGGAAGTTCGTTTTTTTGCTGTATTCCTCTTAAGTTACGGTTTTAATGATTTTAGAAGCAAGATTTACGCCGTTATATGCATCCATTTAAATACTACAAAATTGCATATACTGAAAAGCAAGGATCCTTTTTATGGACTAAAATAATTTTGTAGCACTAACTGTACTAAATAAACTGAACAATAGTTGCAATGCAAAATAATTACTACTACTTTTCAGTTGTACCGTGAAATACAAGTAACCCACAACTTGCGTGTTCTTTGGAGTTCACAAGCTGCTGCGCTGTGCAACACTGACTACTATGTATTTTAATAGTGGTCTTCCGCAGTTGACAGTAAGTGTGCACGATGAAAAGGTTGGACACTCAGTTATATACATGTTTCAATACATAAAAAAATGTTTCTGATATATCTTACACACTTTAAAGGTTAGTACACAATTGTAGCCAAAGGGTTAATAAAGGCATCTTTTTAAATTTCAGTGCTTTAAACTGATCGGTATGGAGATTTTACTGTTTACATTAAAAAAAAAAAAAAAAAAAAAAAAAAAAAAAAAAAAAAAAAAAAAAAAAAAAAAAAAAACTGTTTTTTTCTGAGTTTTACAAAAGGGACAATTTTCCCCATATTAACGCACAGAAGGTTATGTGACAAAGCAAATCATGTCATTTCAAGTGTTGAACTGCCGTCTACTTCTAATTAGTAACTGTCATCAAAAGAGAGAATGTCGGCTGCAGCTATGGCGAGCCTATACAATCGATATTGTGTACCTTCCTAAATACGTTACTTTCACTGTACACCGCAATTGATTATGAAAATTGCTATAAAATGTTACTGTCAATCTTTTTTACTTCCGACAGGCTTAATCTAATACATAAACATTCATGTTTTATGTTTCTTCTTACCGTTCATTCGGTTGTGATGAAACAGTAGGAATATAGTTTTTTACACGCAAAACAGGGCACTATATCATTTTCTTGCAATCAAATACATATCAAATTTTTTTCCAAACTGACGATTTCAAATTGTTTTGCTTCACTAAAGTCAAATCACCTCTATTCGCTTTACACATTATACTACCCATTGATGTGTTCATTTCAAAAAAGAACTAACTGTATTCACTACTATATACGTTGTCACTCACTACAAATCACTAACTTGAAGGCAGCGGAAATTCGTTATGGGACCTCTGGTGGCCAGTGGGCCGGTTTGCCACCCAGAAGCCACTTGGCAGACTGCAGATAAGACACGCTCGCGTAAACGGATTAGGTGCAGATCCCTCGGGTACAGCTGCGTTCACTGTGGCCAAGGGATGAAGACAACAGACTTCCGCTCTACTTGGGCCTGCAAGGATTCCAAGAATGTCCACAGGCTTGAAGTTTTCAGCTAACATTTCGACAGACGTACTGGGCAGATACCTCGCTCATTATCCGCGTGTAACATGCGGATATCCACATCCGTGCAGACCTCTACCCATATCCCTTTCAGACAATATAGAGGGACGTTTACGATACAAAATACAATAATCCATTACGAAAAAGAAAATTTTCAGAAATTTTGTACCACTCAATTGCGTGGTTAGGGCCTTCACTACAATTTGTTACTATCTGCACCATATAACTTCACACTCATTTCTTCACTTGATACAAGCGAAAACAATTTATTTCTTTCGACGTAGAAGTACACAACATTTTTCACATGTTCTTGTACGCCAGTTGCAACTGCTTCTGGGACAACATGTTGCAGATTTTAAGTCATCAACAACAGGACAATGATCTAATTCGTCCAGTCACTTGTCTGTGCAAGGTGAACCTTTTCTTTCGAGCTGTATTTACGTCTTCTTCAGCTTCATCATGCTCTTCGTCAATGAATGGCATTCCATTTGGTGGTGAGACCGTACTCTCCGCAGCGATCCGGAGTTAAAGAAGATCATGTATGTCTTTTCGTCGCACTTCATTATCTTTACTGTAATGTCATTACTGAAACCATGAATTCGCACGTACCATGTCCATCATTTTCATTTCTTTTGAAGCAGAAGTTTCTCCAAAATCTTCACCTGAAGAGGACGATCCAGACGAACTCTCCCACAAGTTTTCAGCATTCGTCTTTGCAGTTGGGAGCCAAGTGGCATCGAAGGTATCGTTATCACTGCTTAAATCCCCTACATCTAACGAGTTGAGTAAAGCAGCAATTGCAGAATTACTCAGAGGTGTTCAAACTGGAACGATAATTTTTATATTTTGTTTCGTGATAATTCCCAGATTAGGTGATATTTTGAAAGAAATGACATAACTTCACAGGATCATATATAAAATCAACTGGCTGTCAGATATGATAGCGTCACGTGTCAAAACATAACGATAACACCTTGTCAACAAGTCTATCGTAAAAAAACTGACAGACCTAACACGTACGATTATTCAAGTGCTAATGTTTCAGATTATACCTCCAGTAATTTAAAAAAATATATTTTAAGAGATATTTACGGAAAATGATCTATGAACGAAACCAAATTTCTATTACAACAATATAGATCAACTGATTCTGCAGTGAAGTAAGATTCATTGCCCGTCATCGGCATATGAATAAGTTAAATATATCTACGAGAGTTCGAACTTAATGACAACACTGCTGTGGAGACACTATGCAATGGAATCTTTTACTGTCGCTGATAGCACACGTTGCTGACGTATCTACCTTACCTAGAGCACTATATAGTACAAGCAGAACAATCCGCCATTTTGAATCCCACATTGAAGGTGCGCATTTAAAGGCTACGGCACACTTACGCTTTTTAATATGCTCTTAAGGCCATTAAATATACTTTCCTAGCGCAGAAATATTTCAGCATAGTAAATTTATTGGCTTACATTTGACTGTACCAGGCAAGCAACTTGAAGTTAGTGATTAGAGGGATATTTAGAGATGATACATTTACTTACATTCCATATTAAAGCATATGTTGCCATTCTAAATATGTACCAAATATAGTTTAAAAACGTTACAATTATCGTATTTTCTAGTTTATAAGTTGTACATCCACATACGTGCATACGAAAGCAGTTACAAAATAACGTTAAATTGCGTTACTATACTTACCGTATTGCCCCTTCTAATGTCTCGCATATTTTACACACATCGTATTTCAGAGAAGATTTTACGTCTTTCCTGTTCCCATTCTTTGCTTAGTTAAATTTATTATTTATCTATTTCAGACATCCTGTTCACAGCTTGGCTTAGGTCTACACATTGCAGTGTTGAGTCACAATAAACTAATGTCAAATAATATAATTTAAAAACCAATAACTGGGTAAAGCCAGCTGCACTCATGCATCACTTAAAAATAAAATTAATAGACCTTAGAATAACTACCTAGTTAGTCTAAATAATATCAAGAAAAGTAACATTAAACACACTGTATGTCGTGATATATTAACAGTCTATCAAAATTGAAATAAACCATTGCGTACATGTATAGGCCTATATTTCCTTCACTACCTCTCTGTCAGCATAACTATATTAATACAAATAAAAGAAGGTTTTCTTCTTAACGTTACACAGATAGTTATCGATTTTGGCGTCCATGCTTGGCATCTGGAATTTACAAGCCACCTTTTAGGCCGATCTGTGTTTCAACAAAAGCAATAAAACTTCTAGCGACCATGTCTGCTATTATTTGAGCAGCTTGGAGATGCACAACCAACCATTTCACACTGTGAAACAATAAAATCACAAACAGTTGTCTGATTCACTTCGCTGCACCAGCAAAGCATACAATTGTGTCAGCGGATTGGGATTCAAAATGGTGGATTGTTCAGCTCGGTATATCTAGTGCTTTAACCTTACCTTTGAGCAAATGGACTCGCCCGTCCCACGTCACCAGCGCACGCTATTCGACGGAAACAGTTGTGAGCGATAGGGTCCAAAGTAACAGTGTCTGTTTTCTAAACAGGAACAACGGAGTTGCATCGATATTGAATGCGCCACAAGTCGTAGAGCACAACAGTGTCATCAAGGTCTTCAAGAGACGTGCACGACAGTGTCGAAGTCTTCAAGAGGCGTGCGCACCGCACCCACCATTTTGCACGACAATGCGCGGGAGCATACAGCTCAAACTGTGGCTGCTCTGTTCGGTCGGCGGGACTGGAAAGTACTGTACCATCCACTATACTCCCCACACTTAGATCCTCGTGACTGATTTGATTCCGAAGATGAAGGAACCACTTCGTGGCACTCTTCATAACTGTTCCAGAGATTCTACAGGCAGTACACCGCTCCATTCACACCAACAGAACAGGCTCTGCTAACGGTATACTACGCCTTCCACATCGCTGGCAATGGGTTCTACATGCAACGCTTTTGTATCGGGCTTGATTAAATAGTTGCCACAATTTAAATTGCAGCCCTCGTATACTGTCTGTTCTTTCGGACATGTCTGTTCTTTCAGACAACACATTATCTGACGTGTTCGTTACTGTTTCGAGCAGACAGAAAATGTAGCGATATTCTTGGACGAAAAAAGAAGACATGCACTTTGCTTACAGGGCAGCGGGTGGAAATGCTCACGCTGCTTAACGTTTGTACGTTCAGCAGTTTCCGATTGGATGAGTACGATATGCACGCCTATTTACTGCTATCCCGAGAGAGAGAGAGAGAGAGAGAGAGAGAGAGAGAGAGAGAGAGAGAGAGAGAGAGAGAGATATTAAAACATGGGTTAAGTTTTCAACTGGCACGTTCTCGTAATGTCACATGTGACTAAGACCTACTTCGAAACCCTACATATTTATTTTCTGTGAAAGGTGAAAAGGCCTGACGGACGCGGTCGTCAACGTACCACGAGTACACCAGAGTTCGAAGAGGAAAGCACACAACCTCCTCGCGGTGTGTTGCATGAAAAAAGGGGGTAAGCCATTCCACTATGTGGCGTGTGCGGCATGAAGATGATCTGCAGGCCTACCGCCTTCACAAAGTTCAAGCCCTTAGCACTAGAATGGTCGCGTAGGATCTCACATACGTATTCCAGGAATAAGCAACCCGCTCACAGCGGAGCTAAACTTTCTATTATTGATTTTGTTAATTGTGTCATGTTTTTCCATCGTTTTGTTTACTTATTGCAACATAAGAGGTTAATTAAAGCTAACGGCGTAATGTTGACCCTCTCTCAGATACAATTGTGACCACGAATGTTCCTCCTAGTGAAGCGACCATTGCAGTGTAAAGCCAAGCGATTTTCCATGTCAACGGAATTCTGCCAGTGGCTTTTCAAAAGTGTGCCATGCAACCGGAATTTTCGAACTTTGTACTTTTATGGATAAAGCATCCTTTACACGAGATTATGTGCAACAGCCACAATGAACTCGTGTAAGCAAGGGAGAATCCGCAGCAAGATCGCTCGCTGTCAACATTTGGGCTGGCCTGGTAGGCGATAATCCGTTCGCCTAATACATGTTCCATACATGTTCCATACATGTTCCATACATGTTCCACCGAAGACCGGACGCAAACATCGAGAAACTCTGCCAGAGTTATTCGAAAACGTTCCACTCCATGTGCGACAGAAAATGCGGTACCAACACGATGGTACATCTGCGGACATTGCACATGCAGTGCGAATGCATTTGGATGAAACCTTTGGTGAGAACTGAACAGAACGCAGCGGGCCGGTGGCATGGCCTGCACGTTCTCCCGACTTTACGCCCATTGATTTCTTCTTCTACTACTATTCCTCCGCCTCTGGAGCCACCTGAAATCGGTTTTCTACGAAACACCCATTGACAGTGATGATCTGAAAGAGCGATTTATGGCAGCTTTTGCCCGGAGTGTTTGAAAGAGTGCGAAAATCGATGCTGCGTCGTTGCACGGCATACATTCGAGTAGAAGGAAGTACTTCCGAGCACTTTATAACTTGTCAAAGGTTACAACTCTTCTACCCGACTTCTCATTCGCCCTGCTGCTAAAAATACAACCACGTCGTTGCCCTGCAAACTCGATACTGTGACGACTCTGATCATGGGTTGCTATGTGACAAGCTTGTTGTGACCCACTCTACCAACCCTCTCATTTTCTACATCCATTTCAGATACACCCTGTATATACAGAGTGATTCATAAACAATACTAAGAATTCTGCAAAGAAGAAAAGAATAGCTAAGCTCTTTGTCGTTCATTTAAGCTAGATCTGAAATTTCATTTAGTTGCTAGGGGCATTGTTGTTCATGCAAAGTTGGTGACAGCTCAACAAAAAGCGTTTTGCTTTAACGAATACGGCAGAAGTGAATCGACGACAGTTGTTCAGCGTGCAATTCGAATCAGGGATGCTTTCAGATTCAGTGAGAGCTACGACTTCGAGGGGGGGGGGGGGAGGGGGGCGCGGCGCACAAAAATATCCATCTCATGCTCAGAAACAGAAGATGTCTGAAGTTGTTGCTTAGAAGCCACTGAAGTTCCTTTCTTCTTCTTTTCCTCATCTTCGGGTCTCTCTGATCCGTTAGGTTTACAATAATGGGAGGGCTTCTAGGTACTGATGACAATCGCGAAACACTTCGACTAGCTGTGTGTCAATCCTCCACCCACCGGCTTGAATCCTTCAACCTACTTCTCAAAACCACAGTAGGTAGTGTGCCGAGGGGACCGGGGAAGATTCACTTCTATGGCTAAGGGATAGGGACTGGGTCCCTGGGGGTGGGTGGGGATTGCTCTCAAACCAGGAGCTGGAGGAGCCAGAGAAGATGTGCCCCAACCATCAAGGGGCATCAAGACTTTGGTAATCCTGAGGGACAACAGTAGATGGTGCAAGTATCAAGAACATCGTCCCTGCAGAAGGTTAGAAGGTTTATTATGTAATGTAGTGGGGGATGTTTTATTAGCACAAAGGTCGGTAAATTAATGACTTATCGAATTAAATTAATGAGAAAAAGGCGTGTTTATCGTCTGAATTGACGGGCGCTTATATGCTATCCGACTGCGTAACGTGAGACATTTTATTAGGCAATGAATGAATAAAACTTATTGGATATTTGATTAGCTACCTGCCTATCTTATTAACTCTCCCCTCCAAAAAGACAAGAAAATACACCTGAGTTTATAAGAAGGGTTTATAAGGGTAGCTGAAATGAAATATTGTATATCATTAACTTATTCTCGTAAGAAACCGCAAAAGGGTTACAAAACACACTGCAGAAATCCTGAAACTCAGCGAGAGGCAAAGCTAGGGGTCGGGGGGAGATACGAATAATTTCACTGCTTCGAATACTGACACAAGCAAACCGAATCATACGGTAACAAGTTCTGCAAACTCTTAATCATTAAAGGTAAAGCAGTCAACAATCCGAAGATTGGTTTGAACACCACAGTGCTTTACTAGGCATGGTCCTGTTTGGAGGTGGTATGCCGTTGCCTTCCTCCGACCTTCGAACTGTCTGACCCAGCTTGTTATAGGGGGACCTACAGTTTAACGTGGGTTCCGACCCACGGTGCTACTCGGTATTTTCAGATGAGCAGTACTGCCAAAGGTGAAAAAAGTGGAAAGTGACAAAAATCCTAGGAGCTGGCGAGGATCGAACCCGCGACCTTCGGATGTGTAGTCTGGCAATCTACCACTGTGCTAACAATCAATACCACTACAAATTGCTGGCGTCGTGGGCTCTGAACGACAGACGAATTCGTAACAGACCAATACGTAGACGACGGATAAGAAGATGCGCCGAGTTGGCACTGAACACAGAAAAGGCGTCGTGTTGGCGCTGAAAAGAACCCGCCGCGAGAACAGAAATAACTCTGGTGCAGATCCAGAACGGACGCTGCTGTATTGAATTTAATAGAGCCACGAGTGGCAGTGGATCTCGTTGTCAAATTAAGGCCTCCCAATTCAATCGCACAACAGTAGACCGGTTCGCACACCTGACCAGTTATGCTCCAAGGATGCAACGAATGCCTCAGAGCGGGCGTTATACCCAAAAGTAGCTTGGAGTGACGAAAAGAGCTGCTGGACGCCGGTACGTTTCCAGGGCTCAAGATAGGCTCGTCTGAATCCCCAAACGTTACGCTGACTAGCACCCAAACCAAATAGAGACGCCAGGCGGTAGTCTTTCACAAATTAAATAAAGTTCCTAAGACTCCCACACTACGTGCAGCCCTCCTAGACGCAACTGCACGCTAAGACGGTCGGTGGAGTTCTCCGACACAAATGGACGCTTCCAAGTCCCGTGTCGAACTCCTAGACAAGTATCCTAACACTCGTGAAAACGCTGTCTCCTACTAAATTTCCACCCCCACGGCTTGATCAGTTGCAGCGGCTCAAATTTGCGCGGGAGCCAGTAAGCTTCATAGGCGTTGTCCCGAAAGGACCTTGGGTATGGAGATATTCGCCTGGCGAATCACAGGCGTCCCTGTAGTTCTCGCGCGGGAAAAGCGACTTACCGCCACAATTCTCAGTTCCCAAGGGGAGGTGCTTTCCCCTGGCCGTTCGGGTAAGATTCTCAGAAGCGGCGCTTTTAAGTAAACACTACAGGGTGGCCCGCCAAGGCGTCCTTCTGCCGCGGGCCGAAGTCCCGTTAGGTAGCTCCACCTCGCCTTTCTCAGAGCTCGCGATTCCAACTGCAAACTGCCCCAGCCATCACCAAAGAAGTTTGCAGAAATTGATTCTAATTGAATGATACATTATTCCTACAGACACCGACGGTTCAATGGCGCAATTGACATTTCTGGTCAGAAAAAAAAGAGGTAACTCTGAAGGTGATGACGTGACTATCAAATGAGACCATTTGCACTGGGTGGAGCAAGGGGCAACTCTTTTCCCTCCGTGTAGGACACTATCCGAGGTTTTAATCCCAATTGATTAATCTCATTGACGTCGATTTTCAGTAGGATTTTGGAACATATACTTTGCTCGAATATTATGTACTACCTCGAAGAGAACGACCTATTAACCAATAGTCAACACGGATTCAGAAAGTATCGCTCTTGCGAAACAAGCTTGCCCTTTATTCACATGAAGTGATAAGTGCCATCGACAAGGGATCTCAAATCGATTCCATATTTCTGGATTTCCGGAAGGCTTTTGACACTGTACCCCACAAGCGGCTTCTTATGAAATTGCGTGCTTATGGAATATCTTCCCAATTGTGCGATTGGATTCACGATTTCCTATCAGAAAGGACACAGTTCGTTGTAATTGACGGTAAGTCATCGAGTAAAACAGAAGTGATATCTGGCGTTCCACAGGGAAGTGTTATAGGTGCGAAAATTGGCAATTGACACTAAATAAAGAAAAGTGTGAAGTAATACACATGACCACTAAAAGAAATCCGCTGAACTTGAATTACGCAATAAATCAGTCAAACCTTAAGGTCGTAAATTCTACCAAATACCTAAGAGTTACAATTACGAACAATTTAGACTGGAGAGAACACACAGAAAATATTGTGGGGAAGGCGAACCAAAGGTTACGTTTCATTGGCAGAACGCTTCGCAGATGCACCAGCTCCACCAAAGAGACTGCCTGCATCACACTTGTGCGTCCTCTCCTGGAGTTCTGTTGCCCCTTGTGGGACCCTCGCCAGGTGGGACTGACGGAAGACATTGAGAAGGTTCAGAGAAGAGCAACTCGTTTTGTTTCATCACGTTACGGGGGGAAAGCTCCACGAATTGGGGTGGAAATCATTAAAAGAAAGACGTTATTCATTGCGGTGTGATCTGTTTGCGAAGTTTCAATCACCGGCTTTTACCTCTGAATGTGAAAATATTTTGCTAGCGCCCACCTACTTAGGGAGTCATGACCATCCCAATAAAATAAGAGAAATCAGATCGAAAACGGAACGATTTAGGTGTTCTTTCTTCCCGCGCGCTATTAGAGAATGGAACGATAGAGAAAAGTTATGAAAGTGGTTAATGAACCCTCTGCCAGGCACTTTAATGTGATTTGCAGAGTATCTATGTAGATGTATCTGTGTAAGATGCTTCTGCTCTTACGGCGTGAAACATTTGTTTTCCTGTGAGATGTCCACCTGTATATTAATTTCGATATCAGTTGATCTAACATTCTTCGAATGTGTACAATGCCAATTCTTGTTCCATAGTAAAACTTTCTGATGTATACTTATAGCTGATATTTTTCCGGACCCAAGGGTTTACAATCTCCCAATGGTCTTACAAGCTTCGTCTCTGTTCTTTAATCTTATTCCGTTCAGGGATGATTAGGTCTAATGTGAATACTGACTTTCGTAATTTCTTTGAGTCAAGTGTGATTTGTCGGCATGGCAGAGTCGAAAGATGATTCACTTTAACAGAGAAACGGAAGAGGTTTACCACCGATTCCTAAACCACGAGTCAACAGCAAAATAACCACGCTAATGGAGATACTACGGTTGCAGAAAGACAACAGTTATGGCACATCCGTAACGGTGGTCCACTCCACTTCCTGGACGTTTGAAGAGTAGTGGACTAGTCGAGAAGGCCTAGAATGCGTACATGTTTTGCAGCAGCCTGACCAACGAACCTGAACGCAGCCACACAAGTTTGCTAAAATTTCGTGATTTTATTTTTATTTATTTTTTAATAGACAAGCTATGGGGGCAGTGTCGAAGTTGAAACAATGATAATCACCTGTAGTAATGAAAGACGACTGTTTTACGACAGAGTGATACAAATTATTTTCTGGGTCGCTTTCAAAACAAAGCGAGGAAGTGCATAATTATAAACACATGATCTTCGAGTTTGGCTTCTTTTTTTCTCATTTTGTCTGTCCTGGACGGTATTGTCCTGTGGCAAGTATGTCTGGTATTATACGGTGGAACAAGTTTGTAAACCGTACGAAACTTCAGGAAGGGGAAACTGGCAATTTATAATCTACCTTTCAAATATTCCTAACCAAATTCATATTGTTAAAAAAAATTAATATTCCTAATTATGTAGCACTACCTTTGGCTAGGCACTGTAGTACAATGCTATTTTGATAGTACAGACAGGATGCACCATTATAGTAATAGCATAAACGTGTATAGTTGAAATTACACTAAAATAGAAGCAAAACATACCCCTGAAACGAAAGCCTTAAAAGCCATTGTTTAAGATAGGGGAGTACTCCATGTTCGATACTGTATAATAGATCATGTGATACGTTCGTTACTTTCCAGTGGCACAACGGCCCAATACAAGAAATAGCACGTTCAGTAAACAAGGAATTTCAAAAAACACCTATGTACAATGGGAATAACAAAAGAGGACCCTAAATGTAGCATCTGTGATGACGGTGATGAAACTGCATCACATCTAATCTTCGAATGCATTGCATTGGAGAATAAAAGGCACAGAATATTTGGGACAACCAGACCCGAAGAAATTGTGTCTAATAAAGAACTGGTAAAGGCACTCCTTGCACTGTTCAAGGGCATTGGTTGGCTTTACTAGATATACAGGGAGCAATACCGCACAATAAACTTAGTTTCGGTGCGGGCAGTGGCGGGTTGGTCCAAGACTGTTTTGGCTTCCCTGAAAAAATCAAATCAAATCAAGTGTTTTAAAATCCGTAAGAGCTATGAGCACTTATCTATTATGACGCACGTCTTACTAAAAAAATAAATGCCTCTTAAAGTTTGCATTTTAAACAATGTTTACTGGCCATTTTTCTTGTTTTGGTCCACACAATCTCCTCCCAGACGTTGGAAAGTAAAGTTTTCACTTTAAGTTCAGCTGAAATTTTTACAAAAAAAGACAACGGTTAGAAAGGAGAGATTGGATTAAATAGGCGGTGTTTTTATTGCTCTCACAAGCGGCTTATCCTGTAGCTGAATTTAAGATATTTCCTTTGAGTTGGTGTGGGTAGAGATTATACCTGACATTAGTTCTTTTTACCGATCCCCTGATTCAGGCCATTAGATTGCGAAAATGTTCCAAGAAAGTTTGTATTTAATTTCAAAAGCGTACCCAAAGCATACAATTTTAATTTATGGTGACTAATTTACCATCGATATGTTGACAAAAATACACGTTCAAAAACGGAGGGAAGTATAAAAAATCGTCCTCAATTTTATTCATCGCATTGCCCGAAAACTTTCTCGTGCAATTAGTTCATGAATCCACTAGAACACTAAATTCCTCGCAACAAATAATTCGCAGCAACAAAGTTTAAAAATAGATATGGATTACAGAATAGTCGTAGCGTGAGTAAATACATAAATTTCAAAATCCACTGAAATTAAACGAATATTTTACAAAAGCAGATGAAAGTTCGTAAACGCTATGCTGAGTGAGAGTCTTCAGTCTTTCTAAACTGACAGTGTTAGTGTAGATCAAATGTGCAATTCAATGATATATCGACAACCATTGACAGATATCTATCAAAATAACAAGAATAGCTGACCCGCCGTGGTACACAAAACAATTTAGGCCACTGTCAAAAAAGAAAAAATCCAAATTTAAAGGCACAAAATCCTCAAGACTGGCAATCTTTCACAGGTATTCGAAATTTAGGTCTAACTTCAATCTGAGAAGCTTATACTTTCCACAACGAAAACTTGTCATGTACTTTAGTAGAAAATCCGGGAAATTCTGGTGCTAAGTATACTAGCGGCAAAACAATACCTTCACTACGCGATAGAAATAGTGATGCTACAGCAGAATTGCTATGCACAGCTTCCGAAACTCCTTCGCCAAAGAAAACTGAGAAAATACTACAGAATTCGAATGAAGAACAGCTGCCAGCATGCGTAATTTAGAAGTAGATGTTTCTGGAGTATTAAAGCAACTTAAATTATTTAATAAAAGCAAGTCTCCCAGTCAATAATGTATACCAATTAGGTTCCTTTCAGAGTATGCTGATGCAATAGCCCAATACCTAGCATAATACAACTAGTCACTCAGCGAACGTTCAGTACCCAAAGGCTGGAAAGTTGCAGTCACTCCAATATTCAAGAAAGGCAACAGGAGTGATCCGCAAAATTAGTCATATCTTTGACGGTCATTTGCAGAGGATTTTACAAGTTTTACTTCACGAACTGCATCGAAGCGAACGACATATTGATCCAGTATTGTTCTTATGAAACAGCTAGCTCCTTACATGAGGTTATCAGTGCTGTTGACAAGGGATCTCATATGAGTTCCATATTTCTAGATTTCGGAAGGCTTTTGACACTGTCTCACAAGCGTCACCAGAACTGTGCAATTGGATTCGTGATATCCTGTCAGAAACGACACAGTACTTTCATGGAAAGTCATCGAGTAAAATAGAAGTGATATCTGGCGTTCATTCATAAAGAAAAAACCGATGATGCTGTCGTTTGTTAGTAAAATCTCCAGAATATTAAAACAAACTGCAAAATGATTTAGGTATCTGTACGGTGTGATTTGGCAGTTGACCCTAAATAATGACAAGTGTGAAGTAATCCGAAAAAAAAGATAAATTTCATTTACACGATAAAGTCAAATCCAGAGGCCGCAATCTGATATAAATACATTTCCGAACAACTTTAATTGGAATAGAAAATATTGTAGTGGACGCGAACAAAACGCTACGTTCCATAGGCAAAATAGAAGATGCAACAGTTCTATTAAAGAAGCAGCCTACAGAGCGCCTGCGCGTCCTATTTTGGAGTTGTTATGGTCTTCAGTCCGGAGACTGGTTTGATGCAGCTCTCCACCCTACTCTATCCTGAGCAAGCCTTTTCATCTCCTCATAAGAACGGCAACCCACATCCACTTGAATCTGCTTACTATACGCGTCTCTTGGTCTCCCTCTGCGATTTTTACCCCACACACTTCCCTCCAATGCTAAATTTACGATTCCCCGATGTCTAAGAATGTGTCCTACCAAGCGATCCCTTCTTTTAGTCTGGGTATGCCGAAAATTCCTTTTCTCATCAATTCTGTCCAGTACCTCTTCATTAGTTATGCGATCTACCCACCTAATCTTCAGCATTCTTCTGTAGCACCACATTTCAAAAGCCTCTATTCTCTTCCTGTCCGCACTGCTTATCGTCCATGTTTCACTCCCGTACAAGGCAACACTCCACACAAATGACTTCAGAAAAGACTTCCGTACCCTTAAATTAATATTCGATGTTAGCAAATTTCTCTTTTTCAAAAATGCTTTTCTTCCCATTGCCATTCTGCATTTTATATCCTCTGTACTACGACCATCGCATGTTATTTTACTACCCAAGTAACAAAACTCATCTACCACCTTCATTGTTTCGTTACCTAATCTAATTCCTTCAGCATCGCCTGATTTTCTAAGACCGCATTCCATTATTTTTGTTTTGCTCTTGTTAATGTTCATTTTATACGCTCTCTTCAACACGCTGTCCATTCCGTTCAACTGCTCTTCCAGGTCCTTTGCTGTCTCTGACAGAATTACAATGTCATCAGCAAAACGCAATGTTTTTATTTCTTCCCCCTGAACTTTAATCCCTATTCCAAATTTTTCCTTGCTTTCCTTCACCGCCTGCTCGACGTACAAATTGAATAACATTGGAGAAAGGCTACAACCCTGTCTTACTCCCTTCCCAACTGATGCTTCCCTTCCATGTCCTTCGAGTCTAATAACTGCGGTCTGGCTTTTGTACAAGTTGTAAATAACTCTCCTTTCCCTGTATTTTATCCCTGCTGACTTCAGAATTTGAAAGAGTGTATTCCAGTCAACATTGTCAAATGCTTTCTCCAAATCTACAAAAGCTAAAAATGTAGGTTTGTCTTTTCTTAATCTATCTTCTAAGATAAGGCGTAAAGTGAGTATTGCCTCCCGAGTTCCTACATTTCTCCTGAACCCAAACTGATCTTCCCCGAGGTCGGCTTCTACCAGTTTTTCCATCCTTCTGTATATAATTCGTGTTAATATTTTGCAACCATGACTTATTAAACTGATGGTTCTGTAGTTTTCACACCTGTCTGCGCCTGATTTCTTTGGAATGGGGATTATTACATTTTTCTTAAAGTCTGAGGGCATTTCCCCGGTCTCATACATCCTACACACCAGTTCAAATAGTCTTGTCATGGCTGGCTCTCCCAGAGACTTTAGTAGCTCTGAGGGTATGTCATCTACTCCTGGGGCCTTGTTCCGACCTAGGTCTTTCAAGGCTCTGTCAAATTCATCTCTCAGTACAGTATCTCCTATTTCATCTTCATCTACATCCTCTTCCCTTCCTACAATATTATCTCGAAGTTCATTTCCTTTGTAGAGCTGCTCTATGTACTCTTTCCACCTTTCAGCTTTCCCTTCTTTGCTGAGAACTGGTTTCCCATCTGAGTTCTTGATATTCGTAGAGCTGTTTTTCTTATCTCCAAATGTTTCTTTTATTTTCCTGTAGGCGGTATCTACTTTTCCCCTTGCTATACATTCTTCCACAGATTTACATTTGGCTTCTAGCCACTCCTGCTTAGCCATTTTGCACTTCCTGTCAATCTCATTTTTTAGTCGTCTGTACTCCATTGTGCCTGTTTCATTTACTGCATTTTTATGTTTTCTCCTTTCATCAATTAAATTTAGTATTTCCTGTGATACCCAAGGATTTTTGTAGGTCTTGCCTTTCTACCTATTTTGTCCTCTGCTGCCTTCACTATTTCATCTCTCAATGCTACCCAATCCTCTTCTACTGTTTTATTTCCCCCTGTTACTGTCAATTGTTGCCTAAATCTCCCTCTGAAATTCTCCAGAACTTCACTTTCCTTCAATCTATCTAAGTCCCATCTCTTTATTTTCCTACCTTTCTGCAGTTTTTTCAGCTTCAGCCTACAGCTCATGACTAACAAGTTATGGTCAGTCTATATCTGCCCCTGGGTATGTCCTGCAGTTTATAACCTGGTTCCAGTACCTATGTCGTACCATTATAAAATCTGACACCTTCCGGTGTCTCCTGGTCTCTTCCCCGTATACAACCTTCTTTTGTGATTCTTAAACCACGTGTTTGTTACGATTAAATCATGTTCCGTGCAAAATTCTACCAGGCGACTTCCTCTTTCATTCCTCCTGCCCAGTCCATATTCACCTACTATTTTTCCTTCTCTTCCTTTTCCTACTACCGAATTCCAGTCTCCCATCACAATTAAGTTTTCCTCTCCCTTAACTGTCTGAATAATTTCCTTTAGCTCCTCATATATTTCTTCGATCTCCTCATCATCGGCAGAGCTAGTTGGCATATAAACCTGTACTACTGTTGTCGGTGTTGGCTTCGTATCTATCTTGACAATGATAATGCGATCACTGTGCTGCTCATAGTAGTTTACCCGCATTCCTATTTTCTTATTCATTATCAGTCCTACTCCTGTGATACCCCCAACTGATTTTGTATTTATAATCCTGTACTCACCTGACCAGCAATCCTGTTCATCCTGCCACCGAACTTCACTAATCCCCACTATATCTAACTTCAACCTATCCATTTCCCTTTTTAAATTTTCTAATTTTCCTACTCGATTAAGGGATCTAACATTCCACGCTCCGACCCGTAGAATGCCAGTATTGTCTTTCCTGATGATCACATCCTCCTGGGTAGTCCCCGCCCGGAGATCCGAATAGGGGACTATTTTACCTCCGGAATATTTTACCCGAGAGGATGCCATCATATGTTCATACAGTAGAGCTGCATGTCCTCGGGAAAAGTAACGGCTGTAGTTTCCCCTTGCTTTCAGCCGTTCGCAGTAGCTGTGTGGCAAAGCCACATTAGCTGATGTTACAAGGCCAGCTCAATCATCCAGACTGTTGCCCCTGTAACTACTGAAAAGGCTGCTGCCCCTCTTCAGGAACCACACGTTTGTCTGGCCTCTCCACAGATACCCCTCCGCTGTGGTTGCACCTATGGTTCGGCTATCTGCATCGTTGAGGCACGCAAGCCACCCCACCTCGGCAATGTCTGTGGTTCATGGGGGTGGCCATTGGAGTATTGCTGGGTATTGTGGGATCGTCACTAAGTGGGAGTTTGGGTAGGAATCATTAAAAGAAAGGCGTTAATCGTTGCGGCGAGATTTGTGAAATTTCTTTGACCAACTTTCTCTTCCGAATGCGAAGATATTTCGTTAGCACCCACCTACACAGGGAGACGATCATCGTAAGAGGAGTCCGATCGTAAACGGAGAGATGCAGATGTTCCTTTTTTCCTGTATTGTATTAGAGAATGGAACGGTAGAGAAAGAGGTTAGATGAACTATCTGCCATGCACTTCAGTGTGAGTAGCAGAGTATTTATGTGGATGTACACACAAGAGTATTGTGACACTGTCAGCTGAACAAGTCTCCACTGGATAACGTTGTGACTCCTTGCGTACACAGTAGTTGTCTTGGGCGTTTCCACTGCCGATGACTTTTTCTGCAGGTTTGTCAAGAACATATGATGGCCAGGGTCATAGCACGTGGCGCTCCATACTTCATCCTATTAACTGGATATTTATTTGACTCCAATGAAGGCCTTTACCTTACACACTTCATACGTTATAGATTCCCAGATATGTGAGCATCCTGAAAAGTTGTTAAATAACAGGGCAGTACGTTGTCCCCGACGGCAAGTGTTACGTAACGTACAACGGCAGTCTGAAGTGCCCCAGGGAAGTGACGGCCCGCTATTATTCTCTGCATGCATAAGTAATGCGACGGACAGCAGGAGCTGCTATGTGCTGCTGTATGCTGATGCCCAGGAGAAGACCCGAGTCTCATTCACAGCCTGGGAGGGTACAGGATGACAGTTCCCTATGGCGTGATGAAAGGCAGTTTGCTCTCAATGTAAAAACGTAATTTAATTCTGAGGAGGAGCAAAAACAATCCTTCGATTTTGAGTGAAAAGACCGTGTGTGAAACGATCACAGATTTCTTGTCCTAACGCAGAGGTTTCAACTTCTGAATATGGCAAATAGTAATGTGATCTAATATGCATGAACGAGGAGTGGGGAAGGACGAGGTGACGGCTTAGAATGTGCAAAGGGGATGTGTATGGGTGGGGGGAGCCAAACACAATAGCTAATTCTTTTCTTCCTCAGAACTGAACATCTTATATTTCGTGATTTCTAGATTAATGTTTATGTAGACCATATATCTATATCTAAAATAATTGCCCACAAGCACAAGATAATGTAAAATCATAACAGAGTGTAGGTTAAAGTTAAAAAAAGTCAAATTTTGATTTCTCCATCCACATCTTCGAGAATGTTACTAGGCACAATGAAATTTTACTCCCTGTTTTTGAAACATTAGTGAAAGTTCCAGTTCTGGGAGAGAGAGAACCTGTAATGACAGTGCAGCTCTTAATACCTGAACAGTACAACCCAGTCGCTTTCTTGGCATCACTCAACTGCTTTTCGGTAAATTTTAACTGATAGCATACATTTCTTTAAATAAATCATTTTAATTTTTTTCGCTTCAGTAATGAATTCAATGTTGAAGTGCTAAGAGTTTGTCGGAATTCTGTTTTGTTTTTATGCACAATGCTAAAAACTCTTTCACTGGCTACATTACTTTGGGGCACCAACAATCCTGCAAAATGTGTTTTCCTGAGGAATGCTCCAACTGGAAAATGTTCCACCGTGTGGTATCTGCTCGTTCATGAAGTACCTTCCAAAGGATAAAACGAAGTTACTGTTCTAGTCTTACAATCTCACTAGAGGACACTTGGAAAATGAGCCAGTAAGTATTCCACATGTTTGGTCCGTCCCAGCCAGTCTTTCAGGAAAGGTATCAGGAAACAAGGTATGCTTTGACATCTAAAACAGCTACACTGATTAGTAATACAAGTTTTATTTACTGAAAGTTACACCAAATACTCAACTTCTATAAAGTATGTCTCTTCTCGCAGCGGCGTCTTCCTCGGTGCTAGCTGCACCGAGTCCTAGTGACTGCCTATTTCGGAGTCGAGTTCAGATGGGCTCTTCCAGACGCATGTCGGCCTAGATATAGCAGCTTGTAGAGAACGCGCTTCTCCGTTATTCCCTCCAAGAGGCGTGGCGCTAGCGTACGATTGGCTGCCGGTCGTCCACTGCCTTCTCCACGATCATTCTCTTGCGTCTGGCGTGTGGCACTGACTTTACACCACAATACCACAGATACGAAGTTCATCTTCGTTGTCTATAAGTTCGTTCGAGTGGGCCAAACGCTAATAGTAGTTACTGACGATTTGGAAGGCCTCCACTGTGCATGCGCGCTTTTTGGTTGTTTCCGACTTCTAAGCCAAATCAAACGCTTATTTCACCCATAGCGCTAGTTGGCATGTTTGGTCTCTTCGGCATTCGCCCAACGGGTTTGTCTTCTAAACCATACCAATTAACCAACTTTAAACCATGCAGATAATTTGTTAAATTCTTCATACTGCACCTTAAATTATAAACTTTAATGTGAAACAGTAAGCCACAGTATTTCTTACTAATATTTCCCCTTTTTATAAATAATGTAGCAAATTCAACGTCACAAAACCACATACAAAAATGAGGTAAATTAGGATAGTGGTGTGTGAAAGGAATTTTCGGTAACATATGCATTTTGTCCCATTATTATGAGTTACAATAAAATTTAAAAAATGAAACATACAAATATGCAAAAAATACAAAAATTTGCAGGTGTGCAAGAATTATCATCGTACATGATTTTCCCAGAAGATACACATTTAGTTTAGGAACGCCCACATTGGCACTAATAGATTTCTATAATAAATAAGTACAAGGAGAAACAGACGGAAGTAGTAATTGTGAGACGCAATAGTGGCACATATAAAGCTACATGAAACTTCCTGGCAGATTAAAATTGTGTGCCGGAACCGGGACTCGAACCTGGGACCTTTGCCTTTCGCGGGCAAGCGCTCTACCACTGAGCTACCCCGACACGACTCACGATGCCGCCTCACAACTTTACTTCCGTCAGTACCTCGCCTCCTACTTTCCAAACTTCACAGAAGTTATATACATGTGGCGTCTGTTCCGAAAGGACAGACGTCACTTGTGATCCTGCAGCTGTTATTATTAATATTCATAGAATATATGACTTCAACTGCGATTGGGCAAAGCTGAAAATGTGTACCCAGCCGGGATTCGAACCCGGGTCTCCTGCTTTCTAGGCAGTTGCGCTGACCCCTACACCACTGGGGACACAGTGATCACCGCACCAGCAAGGACTACCCAGCAGGGAATTTGTATCTGGCGGGAGGCGAGCATGGGTAGTCCTTGCAGGTGCGGTGATCACTGTGTCCCCAGTGGTGTAGGGGTCAGCGCAACTGCCTAGAAAGCAGGAGACCCGGGTTCGAATCCCGGCTGGGTACACATTTTCAACTTTGCCCAATCGCAGTTGAAGTCATATTCTATGAATATTCACAGAAGTTCTCCTGCGAAACTTGCAAGACTAGCACTCCTGGAAGAAAGGATATGGTGGAGACATGGCTTAGCCACAGCCTAGGGGATGTTTCCAGAATGAAACTTTCACTCTGCAGCGGAGTGTGCGCTGATATGAAACTTCCTGGCAGATTAAAATTGTGTGCCGGAACCGGGACTCGAACCTGTTGGTTATAAATCTATCAGTGCTAATGCCTCTTGTGAAGGAAATACTGCCCAACACAGTATCCTCATGTGTCAATCACTTCATTTACAGAAAGCACAGAAAATCTCAGAACTATTTTGACTTCTTTTTCAGGCGAATATATCAATATAAACTGTAAAAACATATGCATTCATCTTTAAATTCGTATTTTATGAAAATTTCCGCACCTTTCATTTATAATATGTATGGATGTAATAAAAAGGGGATGTGCTGTATTCGAAGGCCACATAAGTTGACAGAATGACTAATATCCAAAACTCATTTTATTACAGTTATTTAACACTGTGTTAACAGAAAACTGTTCGCTAATGTACAAGTTTGTCTTTTGGAGCAAGTTTGTTAAAGGCTTTGAAGTCGGAAAACTGTTTGACGAAAATCTGCTTACTTAAAAGATTTCAAACTATCAACTCCGCCAATCGAACACCTCATTGGTCAGTCAGATCCCAGAGAGTCAGAAGAGCCACTAACGCCTCAAACTGTTTCTGATCGTTTGGAGCGCCACTCTAACGAACCTTGTATGTATCAGTTATCTGAGCATGTGGCTGCTGCTAGATTCCACAATGACGCGCCTTCGTAGGTTCATCCCGTATGCCATATTCCGCAGTTTTCGAGTTTGTGAATGTTACTTTCAATACTGGCAATTTCCACAAGGACATGCTAGAAGGTGTTGCTCATAACCAGTTTATTTTGACGATAACATCACACGAACGAACTCTAAAGGAAACCAAGTGACACCCATTTGTTATTTAAACCTGAAAATCTTAATTCGAATCACTCCAATCGTAAACTCTTAATTTTAAACAATTTCCGTGATAATTACGATTAAATCGTAATGGTTGGAACCTCTGCTAATAATCATTTGCATACATATCGGAACAAACGATTATATTGCACCTATATTGTAGAACAGTGAAAATTCAAGCGTTAGTTCGTTCAGGCGAAGTAAATTAGACAAGTCTGTTCTTGTACAGTATATCTAGTCTGTGGTGAGCTTTATAAGGCTTATAAAAGTACAGTTTGTTCATGGGCGGTTCCTCAGAGAAACATGGTTTCTGGGTACCAAAAGTTTGAATTGCGTGAATGACCAATTCTACATTCTCTCTTCATTGTAAGTTGTAATTTTCACCATGTATTCTGCAGATGCTGTCTAACTTAAATTTTTTAATATATTTTTTTCAATTACCGAAATTCAGAGATTAAAAAATACATTATTTAAGTATGAAATAAATCACAAGAAACTATTTTAGAAGTTTTTCACCGTGGGCCACAAATATTAAAATAACTGACCACAGAAAATGGCTTACATTTTAACTCTACATGCTGCAAATATTTATCTACAAAAGCGACTTTCTTCTTTCCGTGATTTTTGATTCCTTATAAAGATATACCTAAAAAATAATGGATGCTGTTTGGGTACCGTAAGTACCCTTGTTCAGAGAAACAACTTATATTTTTAATATTTACTCTGGGAATCTTTAAAATTGTTTTGATATCTCTATCCGTTACCCAGATCCAAAAGTTCACCGTTACCGCGCCTGTCCCATTCGCCGCTGTACTGGCCGCCTGCGCTGAGACACGGCGTTCCGGACGCTATGGGCTTTACCACCTGGTTTTAAGAAGAAAATATTCGGTGAAAATTTTTACAAATCTTACACAGTACGATACAGTCGCTGGTTGGATAATTCATTTTATTTTCGTCAAGTTACGTGTACTATAGTACTCAATTGTTTGCAGCTGTAAAAAAACATTGCATACATGATTGGTGTTAGCCCATACGTAGGCAACGCGTGAAATGTAGAGCCGATATCGTAATCTTCTAGCGCCTGGCTCTTCCTATGGTTGGTTGTGGGACGAGAGAAACGGGATTACAACTTAATCTGCCTTACTTCAGCTTCCCAGTTAACAGGTGACTTTCCTGTTAATCTTCTGTTGCTGTGACCGTTGACAGCATCGGACCTCCTCTCTTCTAGCAGGGGGTTTCTATTATTTTGTAAATGAGTAAAAATGATACCAACAGGGGAAGACTACAGACAACAAGTCTGACAGTTCATTGAAATAATCTTTGTATTCTGAAAGTAGCATATAGAATTACGAGGTAGCCTGTTACATCTTATTAAACGGTTACTGATTATTGCTGCAGGAGAAGACATACAATAAAGAGCAAACATCGAAAAAGCACATTCAAATAGTTCGACCAGCCTTTAACGAAACAGAAAGAGAGCGTATGGAGTTTCATGAAAATTTCCGTTGGTCATGAGAAAAGTAGACTGAGCCCGAAACAGGGGCGGCACAAAACTAAAGTAAAAGCATCGTAGTAACATCTTAGTAATCATCATGCCTATCGCCCGATATGCAGACTGTTGCATATTTATTAAACTCGCGACCGAATGCAATTACTTCACTTAAATCGCGAATACCTGCTCGATGGAACTGAAGATCCTGTCGTTGAACGAAATATCACCAAGACTGAGGATGGCGGCTTCTGCACAATAGGCGATCGCGGACCTGTCCTAAGAACTGCAAGCATCTGAAGAAAATGCCCAACTGAGAGTGACCAGGTCGCTCACGCCAGTTTTGTTAACGCGAGTTTCACGAGTTCGTTCTCGCCCGCAAGGCCCGGATTCACGACTCCTAGGGTGGCGGCCTGTCTTGACGGCAACTTGTCAAAGACAAGACGTTGGCTCTCCGGGTTTGAACTTTAAAGGCTCCGCTAGCCTTTGTAGCTGATCGCCATCTTGCCAATTTAATATATTAACACCGGACACGGAAAATTATTTCGCCCCACGAAACGATGGTCGTCTGGTCAGGCAAGCAAACGGTAATTTTAGATTGTCGGGGAAAATTAGTTTTATATGATGTTATTGACAATTTTACCAACTTCTTGAATATTAATCGGACCTAACTTTGTAATACTTCAAACGAATCTTCACTTTCCATTAGATTGGAATCCGTCGTCAGAAATTTTAGATTTTATTTATGCCCACTCTGTCCTAAAGGCTGGCCATGTGGTTCATGGCACCTTTTGTGCTGGTCTCGGAAAAGTCTTAGCTCTACAATCTCATTTAAAATCCAGAGAACTCGTTTGGTTCTCAAGAGATCCCTTGTTATGCCAGAGGATTTGACATGCGCGATGCGCCGCGCCCTCTTCATGCACTCTTGGTGGCTGTTTAGAAAAACTTTTTAGAAAGTATCAGATGAAAAAATGATTTGTACAGTCATATATACGCACCAGGAAGGACAACTTACTTTCGTTGTCACATTCTGTATAAAATCTGAGGTATACAAGAAAAACTGTTACAGGCTACATAAATCTTGTGTAAGGAACACTCCCAGATAAGGACTTTGCTTTAATGTCACACAGTACGGGATTCTTACCAGGTAGGGCTGTCGGGAGCTCTGAAAGATCAAAAAAGGGCATCTCGTTTTATATTAGCGAGATATGGAGGAACTCAGCGTTACGGAAATAGTGTACGAGTTGGGTGTAAATCATTCGAAGAATATATATAGTTCTTTGTTGCGGCGAAACCTATTAACGAAAATTATTTAACCAACCTCCTCCTCCGAATGCTAACATTCGGTTGGCAGTCACGTACAATGGGGGACAAAAAGGTTACCCGGCCGGAATAATTTAAAAGTCCAACAACAGAGCATTGCGCATGCCCGAGCTCATAAGCGCCAGTGTTGCCAACTCCTGCGGCCTGTGAGGCTTCAGGTCGCTGTTTACATCGTCAAATAGAATCAATACAATACTTAAGATACAGTGTCGGATTCATTGCACTTTAACTCATATTTTGGAAAACAATTTGAGCACGTAGAAAGATTTGAGGTATAATAATTCCACGTGGGTACAAAGATAAATAGAAAGACTAACGGTTTTTGAACTAACGGAAGCGCGTTCGAATCCGACTGGAGTCAATATATTTGTTTTTTAGACCTATTGCAGGTAATATTTTAAATATTAATTCGCTAAAAATTGTGCATTTGTAGGTTTTTACAGGTATTCAAAAGATTGTTTCAGAATGTAATCAGGCAGACACGTCTTCATAGTACTATTGAAAATAAATGTATTTTAGGAAGTCAGATGAAAAATACCCTCCAAGGATGTTTATTCTTTTGTTATGGGTGGCGAAATTATTACGTCCAAGGAAGATTTTTAAATATCAAACTGACAAACGGTAGTTATTTACTTAAGAGGATACTGAAAAAGTAAAACCAAAATTTAGTAACAAGAACTGAAGCAAGAAACATTTGCACCGCTATAAAAAAGGAAATAAAATGAAAAAGTAAAGGCTTTGGTGGCATCCGATCCGATGCACATGTTACTTTCAACAGTCAACGTGCAACATTCAATGCGGAGAGTAGTACATTACGCGAAAGGTAAACTTCGGTCTGTTGGGAGACTTAAATATGGTTTATATGTAAAGGTGATACGTATAGGAAAATACTGCAATCCAGTTTTGAAGTAACTTGGGCCCCCATCGGGACGGATGGAAGGAAGACATCGCACAAGTTCTGATTCATTGTGGTAGATTGGTTAATGGTAGAGTCAACAAGACCCACATGTTGCGGAGATGCTTCGTGGCAAATGAGCGCCACTTGAGGGAAGACACTTTCACGTGCACCGATTTTGAGAAATTTTAGGTAACAGGCATTTGCAACTGACTACAAGGCGATTCTACTACAGCTGCTAGACTGTCTCCCCTCGTTGAATGAGCATAAAAACCAACATCCAGACGCGAGTTTTGAATGGAAAAACCAGTTGCGTAACCTTCTGTTCCTTAGATACAGAATGTAGATGCCCTTACTCTTATCTGTGCAGTAGTACTCAAATACTAAGCATGAAATTCAACGTTTGCAGTTTTAATCGTCAGGTGTCCATTATGGCCGATCTGTTCACAAAATTAGATCACAAGCAATAAATTTCGTCGATGGTAGTTTCAGTTTCTTATCTTTTGAGTTATCATACCGGTGTTTTAGCTGTTTTTCATTCAAAAATATTTTTAGTTGTTTAGTATACCTAGGAAAAAAATAAAGTTATAAGAAATAAGTTATAATAATGAATTGTTTCACCACCAAAAATGAGAACTTTTCATATAGATAACGTAACAAAAAACGTTCAGTCGCGCTATGTTCGGTATTTGAAGAGAAAATTGAAGTCTGAGGGATTGATATCAATTGCTGTAGCAAGATGGTCTTTATTCTTTGTGTGTTAAGCTATACGGCGGATTAAAAGGGAAAACTTTGGTGAAAAATACGTCTTCTTACATTCCCCCGTTTTTTCTTCTTACTTTCTCTCTCGGCCATTGCTGCTAGCACTCAAATTATCTCCGGAGTAACTTGTCAATGTGTCCTTATCATTAAAGAGCAAAAATTGATTTTATTTTTCCTTTATGTACTATGGTAATTTCTCAATGCTTTATAATATTCTCTATCAGATGCGACGTAATCTAACATGCTCGTGATTGTTGCTCTGAGTCATACATCAGTCAAATCCCTCAAATGAGAAGTGAATCACAACCTGTGCATTTCGATATTTCACTAGAAAATTTTGTATCTTGTGTCAAAATATTTGTTTCCAATACTAATATGTTATATTACCATTTGATGTCCCTTGTCTTTTGTTAATTATAAAATAAAGTATTTTACTGAATCAATTGCAGAAGTAAAATACACAAGTATTTCACTTTAAGAAAAAGAGTCCCGACCCGTCCCGGTGTTCGATTAAAAAGTGACGACAGTTTTTATTACATGTTACAGAAACGACTGTTTACTACCAACAAATTCTGGCAATATTTTCCCTGAGGGCACTAGTGACTTTGGACCATCACTTTCAACATTTCTATGCCGTTCCGTTAATAGCTGTAGGAATCAAAGTTCCGGTGTCCTCGTTCGTCGACTTCGGAAGCTACAGTTCCTGTCCGTAAATGTTTCAATTGGTTTGCAGTTGAGGAAACGCCAATTACGCATTGCCACCAGAACAGACGCGTAGTAAGTCGCCAACTCCCATAACATAAGACCCAGGGAGCCGACTCAAGCGAACAGGCAGAACACGCCGCCTGGACAGCAGGCTACACGCTGCTCACGAGTACGATGCGAGTTGCCTGGTCACAGGCTATACCTGTGTGGACGTCGTGCAACCTCAAAATGCCCAGCCTTGTATAGAAAAGAACGCAGCTCCCGTAATTACTATTTTATTCCTTTACAGTTTTGAATGTTCCATAGCAGAATATAGCGTTTATCTTTTCCACTTGTGCTTACATCACACCAACATTTTTGCTCTAAGCTATGTATTGTTTGACACCGTACCGTCATAGCCATTTCACACCTCGCGTTGCTAGATTCAGAACTTCCTGGATTGAAACGCCCGTACCGCAAGTGCAACTTCAGAGAAGTACCTGTGGAGTGGTCGAATAAAATACGTCTAAAAAGGCCTCTTCAGTAGTTGCAGGTTGACTAGTCTGCCCTACAAGTCTATATGGGAGAAATAGGTGACGTGTGATTTGAGTGTCAATGGCCATTACCTGCATCAGTCACCCAAGTCAAATTGTATTCATCACTGGTATCTAGAGTTGCTTCTGGTATATTTCCTACTTAAAGTCTCTTCCAAATTATCGACCAGTAAAGGTATTACTAAAAAATTGAAGAATCTGAATTGCTTTTATTGAACTAAGAAACCCACTGAAAACTCTTTCTCGGAAAAAATGAAGATTCATGGCGAACGCGAAGATGGAAAGGAAAAAAACGTTACTATAGATATTACTGGGCTAAGAAGTTACGTGGAGTGCAATATTTCAAGGAAATCCGAATGCAATCTATTTCATTATACGAAAGTAAGAGATTAGCCCTTTCAGACCTGATTTTCTAGAGGAAGGAAGTTATTCTTTTTGCTGTATTCCTCTTAATTTAGGTTTTTAATTATTTTAGATGTAAGATTTACGCTGTTGTATGCATCCATTTACATACTACAAAATTGCATACGCTGAAAAGCAAGGCTTCTTTTTATGGACTAAAATAATTTTGTAGAACTAACTTTTGTAGTAAATCAAATGTTCAAATGTTTGTTAAGCTTAAGGGACTTAACTGCGGGGTCATCAGTCCCTAAACTTACAAACTACTTATCAACTACTTACGAACTAGGACGGCACAAATATCCATGCCCAAGGGGGGATTCGAACCCCCGACCGTAGTGGCCTTGCAGACCGTGACTGAGGCGCCTCAGTCCCCTCGGCCACCGCGGCCGGCTTTGTAGTAAATAAAGTGATCAATAGTTGCTACGAAAAATAATTACTACTACTTTCCACTTCTACAATGGAATACAAGTAACCCACAGCCTGCGTGTTCTTTGGAGTTTTATGTACATAACTTTAAGCCAGAGGGTCTGAAAGGGTTAAAAATGTCTTCCGGTATTAAACCGCTGATTTTGGGATATGGCGTACCCTGAAAATATCGCCCTCTATTAACTTACTCAAAAGGCTTTACGAATTCGCTGTATACAGCTTTAGCAACACATTCTACTCAGTGGCTCGCAACCATTGAATATAGCACGTAGTAAGTCCAGGAATTTGCCGTGCTTTGCTAGAGGAACATAAGCTTTGAATTTGCAGTGATGTAGGTACCGGAGTGAATCGCGTGAGAACACTAGCTCGGTTTTACAAACTATCTTAACACCTGCACTTGAGGTTAACTGAAGAAACCATAAATTACCACAGTTCCCGCGATCCTACTGCTGAAAACTCCAGAGTCTTAGTTTCTAAGTGAACACCGAGGGAGGTGGCGTGGTGGTTTAAATACTGGACTGATTCAGGAGGGCGGTGGTTTAAATCCACTTCCGGCCATCCGGATTTTAGTTCTTCGTTGCATTCATCTCAGAAAAATATATTTACACTGGCGGCCTTTGGTGTAGCAATCATTTTCACTGTGCTCGGTTGCTACCGGGAAATTGTAACATTTGTAAATAAAAGGCTAACTCTTTGTAAGAAGGAAGAATATAATCCCAGCCATTTTTGTCTTCGGTACATGACGAACTACCCATTTGGAATGTTTCACGTATTTGAAAGTCAAGTCAAATATTTGTGACAAGGAAGGATACTAATGTCACTAGTACTTGTTCCACTTGCGGAAATTTGAAGTGCCCTTTTAGGTTGCTGTCTAACTGCACCCCGGGGAATTGCCACAATCAAATTTGTGACTTTGGTGCTCGTTTCAGTTATAGCGAAGTAAACAGCATTTGAATACGGCAAACAGAAATGCCACCTAATATGTGTAAGCAGGGAGGGAGGGGAACAAGTGACTAATGAATCATCAGAATTGGGAAAACAGTTTCTGTAAGGTTGCATATGAGGTTGGAGCAGCATATTACTACATCATTCTGTTGTGTACAGTAGGAATGTGTGTGGGTGGGTGATGGGAGAGCGAATCTTAGTTTCTTCATCAGAATCAAATATCTTAGATATTGTGGTTTTCTGATTAATATGAAAAAATCTACACAAAGCTACACACAAACAGAAAATAATACAATATCATAACTTACAGTAAGAGTGCAGGTTAGATATATCGGTGAGCAGGTCAACAAAGTTTAAAAAATGGTCAAATTTTGATGTCTCCAACTAGGTCCTGTTCTTCCAGCATGTTACTACGCCTAATGAAATCCTTTTATTTTTAAAAATCGTGTAAATTCGATCACGGAGAGAGAGACCCTGGAGTGACGGAGGTTTTCCAGTTGAATTGTATAAACCCAGTCACTTCCTTGACATCACTCGACTGCTTCGCGGTAAATGTTAACAGATTGCAATTTTCTTATTTAAATAATCGTTACTAATGAAATCATTGTTTAAGTGCTAAGAGTGGATCAAAGTTCTGAGAAGACTTAACATTTGTTGGTGATTTACTCTTAGAACTATTTCACAAATGTTCATGACTTCGGCACAGCACGAAATACTGTATCAGTACATACGATGCAATAAAAAATCTTCAGAATACAGATTAACAAACTAAGATGTTATGGGCGTGTATTATTGCGCATGCACTACATAATTTTTCCTGTTGCGGAGCTGCTGCGAGTCAAGTAAATTTGTTATTTATACCCGAAAATCTGAATGGCTGGAACCTCAAAAAGTGTCTTAAGGTCGTACCAGCCACCCTAGAAAATAAATTTTTCGGAGGAACTGCCGAATTCCGCATAAAATAGTTTTGTTAGATTACTTACAAGGTCTCAAAATCTGTTACATGTGCAATATGAGAAACTGCGGTACACTTTGTATCACTACACTGATCATGAGACCGCAGTTTTGGTCTTGCTAAATATTTAATCTTTGCGTAACATGTATGTAAAATTGTCATACAAGTCTGTCCTGCACTATTCTGTAGGCTTTTTCCGATTAAAAACCAGCTTCGGATGGTGTGGTCGAGGAACAAAGATGACGTCTTAAAATTGCTGCGACGGAAACTAGTACCATTGATATATTTTTGCTTGTCACAAGTTGCTGAGTATTACCGGAAGTGTAGCGATGCCCGAGTATGTAGTTCGGCAGGAATCTAAGGACAACTTGCAGTAATAAAATATTTTGCCTGTCGCAAATAGCTGGCTGCCAACTTGAGGTAGCTAACAACCCATCTTAACTGAATGATTCATAAAAGAGTAACCAGAGGAAATTCTGTGATAAATCCAGCATACCTAGTATCTGATCCGCATTATAGCGAAATTTGAAGCAGTACGCCGCCTTCTGTGGGAAGCAGAATGAAAAACTTAAACCAGGTATGAACATACTGTATTTTAATCAGTAGCAGTTGGGGGTCGAATGTCTACGCTACGTTACGTGGTACACCTTTCCGCTCCTCCAAATGCGGTCTCAGCCCGGATTCTTTTCAGGTATAAAGCTGCAGAGCCAGATGCGCATGAATCGAAAAGGTCTTTAATTCATCGGATGCGCGGCGACATTACAATACTTGTTTGTAGCGGCCGTTGCGCGCCCGGAGGGAAGAAAAAGTTGTGGGGCACAGACAATGCGGTGTAGCGTGTCAGGGCGCTCAGAAAGCCATTAAGACCGCTTGTGAGGAGTGCAATGGAGCGCAGGGGAGCGACCTGCAGCGGTGTAACGGTCGCTGCAGGTAGAGCGGCGGCTGCACCGGGCCGTTACCAGACACCTGCCAGCTCCACAGATGAGCGTGCGGCTGCGAGCAAACGGCCACACCAACCGCTGCCGCCGCCGCACAAATTAGCGTCTGCATGTTCGCGGGCAGCCCGCGAGGGAACAGAGGCAACCTGCCGAATGTACAGTTCCATCCACGATGAACTTCTGGTCTCCGCATTAGCTGTTAATTCCTTTTATTGCAGGATCATACACGATCAGTTTCGCGATAATCGCATCCTCAGGTGTGTGTGTGTGTGTGTGTGTGTGTGTGTGTGTGTGTGTGTGTGTGTATGTGTGTGTGTGTGTGTCACTAAAGGGCCCCACGCACGATGCGATTAATTGGACCAATTCGTTGGTCACTCGATAAACTAAGCGGTTTTAGGTGCTACCGGACCAACTTTCCTTGTCGGCCGGTTGGTTGTGCCTGACCACCCGATCTCAGATTCGCCCACCAATTCTCCCGACAAGTTGTACCGTGTGTAGCGCTTCCAGACCAACTTCCATGCCTGAGGCCGTGTGCACAGCGAACGCGCAAAAACAAAAACAGTTCGACGGACAGACACCAGAACAGGGTGGCGCTGCATGCAGTTGGTCGGAACGTGTCTGGGCTGCTACCAATTGGTTGGTTCGTTGGACATCTTGTTGGTCGTACGATAAATCGGAGCGTGTGTAGGGGCCTTTAACAATGGGGCAGTAAAAGTATACTTCGTCCCAATGTACTGATAGCGTACGAATTGAAGGATCCATTTAATGTTCTTGTTTTCTTTGGGAAATAAGGAGCCCTTATAACATTTTTGTAAAGGAAGTCAAGAGCGCAAATTGCTCTTATTATCGCCACATTTCGACCCAATACTAGGCTATTTTCAGGATATTGCTTCGCTCCACACAATCCAGAAGCAACAACCTGAAGATGGCCCAACATTAGATCGAAACATTAGCGGACTGAGGGGTGACGGGCGGACCACCCCGGGCCTCTCGTCCAAGGCAAGTTGTTAGCTCAATTGGCCTCTAGTTATGGAGAATCCAAAACTAATTTTTTTTAGCTGTTGCATGCCTATAATCCTGGGGGCCTCCAAATTTCAAAAGTTACTTTTTTAATACTAAAGTTAAGGTAAAGCAGTCAACAATCCGAAGATTGGTTTGAACACCAAAGTGCTTTACTAGGCATGGTCCTATTTGGAGGCGGTATGCCGTTGCCTTCCTCCGACCTTCGAACTGACCCAGCCAGTTATAGGGGGACCAACAGTTTAACGTGGGTTCCGAACCTCGATGCTACTCGGTATTTTTCACATCAGCAACACCGCCAGAGAAAGAAATGGAAAGTGAGAAAAATCCTTGGACCTGGCGGGGACTGAACCCGCGACTTTCTGGTTTGTAGTCTGGCAGTACCACTGTGCAACCGATGTCGTCGTGGTCTTCAGTCCACATACTTGTTTGATGCAGCTCTCCACGCTACCCTGACATGTGCAAGTCTCTTCATCTGACAATATATTCGGCAACCTACATCCTTTTGAATCTGCTTACTACATTCGTCCCTTGGTCTCCCTCTACGATTTTTACCCACACGCTTCCTTCTAACATTAGGTCGAAACATTGGCGGAATAAGGGGGTACGGACGGACCGCCCCGGGCCTCTCGTCCAAAGCAAGTTGTTAGCTCAGTTGGCCTCTAGTTATGGACAATTCATATCTCGATTTCTCAATTTTTTTTAGCTGTTCCGTGCCTGGGGCCTCTAAATCTCAAAAGTTAATTTTTTAATCATTATATAAATACGCTAACACGAAAATTGGGGTACAGATCACTAATTTATTCGTACAACAAGGCCAATGAAACTTACATAATTCGGAAGATTGTCGTAGATTTCACGAATATATTATGTGTGTATTTAGCCATTAAAAGTGGTAAAAGGAAGTAGAAATTTTCCTATCTACAGCTTGGATCAAGTTCTACGTTCTCCAACAATCAGCTCACTGATTGGCTATTCGCCTCGACCAAAGGCGCTGTAATGCAGCGCATCTGCAGTATTAAAATAAGTGAATATCGAAAGGGAGTACTCCCAACTCACTTTCTTGTGCCGTTCAAATGCTTCATTTTCGCAGTGATTAAGAGTGGTCAAAGGAAATGGATGTTTTCATATGAATGCCGATATAAAGGATGATGCTCCGGGAGAGGCATCTATCAGTGCTCGGGTGGAACTACGAAGTCGACATGTCAGCTCTGAAGTTCTGAATATTGCAGTATCGAAATAACATTTCTTGGCATTGTATAAATATACGAACACCGAAAATTTAGTTCCATTTCAAATATTAGGCTAATGAAAGTTATACAATTCGAAAATTGCATGAGAAGTATATACTTACTTTTTTTATTGTGTCAGGCATTTTCCGTAACAAGTAAAAGATACCGTTTCATACCTCTCAGTGCCAGTTAAATCTTACGAAATATCCCAGCGGCCTCCTATGATAATGTTGGCAACAGATGCTGAATAGTGAGAATCCTGTGAGTCTTCATTTTAGCCAATCGGTTGACAACGATGATGTTTTCTCATGGAATATGCGCTTTACGAGGGCAATTTCTGAGCGGACGAGGGTACATACAAGAACCTGTCAACCATAAAGAAGGAACAGCATTATTTGTTTACTTCATGGTCTTTACGATACACTAATCCAGTCATTCCGTGGTTCGAACAAATGGGAAAAATTTTTCTATCGTGTTGTTGTTTCCAACATAATCACGCGAGGCCACCGACATGATACGTAAATTTTCCCCCCAGTGACCATTGTGAACAACTGGTCGATTATCGACCACAGGCAAGACTAGTACTAGTAAATTTATTTCCAAGCGGGCGGAGGGGGGGGGGGGGCTCTTATTGCCGCCGCCCCGGGCCTCCGACAGCCTTAGTCCGCTACTACGTCGAAACCAGTCGATAATCTTTGCGCTTTAGCATGATTTTTACATAAAAATAATAAAGATCAATTTCAATGTATCTAACGAGGTGACAGTGGTAACACTGGACTTGCATTCGATACGGCGGTGGTTCAAATCCACCTCTGGTCATGCAGATTTAAATTTTCGGCGAATTCTCTAAATCACTCCGGGCAAATGCTGGGATGGTTCCATTGCAGGGGCACGGTCGATTTCCTTTCCCACACTTACGCAAACCGTCTGAGCGTCAGCTCCGTCTATAATGACCAAGCTGTCGTCGGAGCGTTCAACCGTATGATTACTGATTCGAATTTGAGATGTCTTATTTCGTACAATAATTAAAGTGGAAGGAAGCAACACTAGAATTGCGAGACGGAAGTACATACCATGTTCGTATCATTAAAAGCCAACAGTAAATAACTGTTGGTAGAATCGCGGCTGTGCACGAAACAGCACGTCTACAGAGCTGAGAGATACTGCAACTGCTGGCAGTAGATGCCCGATTCGTAAAATTACACATCGCACGAAAACCGTTAAGGAATACCGTAATAAAATAGGACAAGGACCTTCAAAGATGGAATGCAGACTCAAACTGACACTGCTATGCGCTTTTGATTGCACCAACAATTATATATATATATATAATAAGCGCAAAAAATACAGCAATAGGAGAACTTATTCTAAGAGTACCTTCTGTAACTCATAATGAAATACTTTAAAGCGAAACGACTGGCAAACTAAGGACAGCTAAACGTGTAACGAAACTAAATGGTAGGATTTACTAGTAGACACATGGGAACACACAATTGGAGAGCACGATAATTAATGATAAGGTAAATACCGATGCGTTTTCAGAAAAATAGAAAATATCTAATATACTTTTCAAAGTACTCAGTCGTTGCATAATAGTCGTTTACGCCCTATCTGATCGGAAGTATCGAGACACCGCTATGTCTGTCGAATTGACTAGGGGCAGACCTGCCAGTATAAGCCCTTAGTTATACCGTAAAAAATTGTCTATTTTGTAAAGTGGTATAAAACTAGACGGTGTCTCGGGTACTCCTTAATAATTCATGAAACTGAGCCTGTCCTTTCTATCATACTACTGTCTACGTGAAATATGCGAGGTCTGTAAAAAATACCTCAACTTCACGTCAATGGAGTGGGAGGGAAATGCTGCTGGCTTCCCTAAACATGCATGTGTTTAATATGTAAATGCCGTAAAAGGGTAAAACAGTCCACAATCCAAGACAGGCATGGTCCTGTTTGGAGGTGGTCTTCCTCTGACCTTCGAACTGACTTACCCAGCTAGTTATAGGGGGACCTACAGTTTAGCGTGGTTTCCGAACCACGGTGCTACTCATTTTTCATATCAGCAGCATTGCCAGAGGTGAAAGAAGTGGAAAGTGACAAAACTCCTAAGACATAGCGGGGATCGAACCCGCGACCTTTGGATTAGTAGTCTGGCACCACCACTGAGCAACCGAGGCACACTTCGTAAAATGCCGTAAGTTTCATTATTGTAGGTGTTATTGTTCGGTGCTACATTGGGTGTAACGTTGCAGTTTCCTCTTTAGTTGGCAGCGTTGAAGGACAAGCGTAAACTCAAGAACAGTGCCCGGTGAGAAGTCTGTACCTGACGACCCCTCTCCCCTGCATGTGTTTACTTTTTCTAATTTCCGCCATTTTTGAAATTACTGAACTTAAGATTAGGACACTAACACGTACTGAACAAAATACACCTTGAAACTTCCTGGCAGATTAAAATTGTGTGCCGGAACCGGGACTCAAACCTGGGACCTTTGCCTTTCGCGGGCAAGCGCTCTACCGACTGAGCTATCCCGGCACGACTCACGATGCAGCCTCTACTTCCGCCAGTACCTCGCCTCCTAATTTAGGAAGTAGGAGACGGGGTACTGGCGGAAGTAGAGGCTGCATCGTGAGTCGTGCCGGGATAGCTCAGTCGGTAGAGCGCTTGCCCGCGAAAGGCAAAGGTCCCAGGTTCGAGTCCCAGATCTGGCACACAATTTTTATCTGCCAGGAAATATCAGCGCACACTCCACTGCCGAGTGAAAGTTTCTGAAAAAAAAAAAAAAAAAAAGAAAAAAAACATCTTGTTTAACCAGTATCTTTCTTGTGGCTATGCTAGAGATAACTTTTTAAGAGAAAGGATGTCTCCACCACACTTTCAGACTATTCTTTAACACTATCAATAACTTCAAAACCGACAACAGTCCCTCATAGCCTTAAGGTTAGCTGTAGTTTAGACAATTTTTTTTATTTTATTTTATTTTTTTTTATTTATTTATTTATTTTTTTTTTTTTTAGTACGTGAGGGCGCGCCGCGTGTCAATCTCCGGTTCAGAAACACGCTACACACAATTCGGAGGGTTCAAAAATGGCGGAAATTAAAAATACAGGTGGAGGGGAGAGGGGAGGTCATGTAACCGACTTCGCACCGAGCCATAACTTCTGGTCTGTACATAGTCATTCGTGTAAGAGACAAGGACACGAAGTATTACTTCTTTATAAAAATCCTCGGAAAGACGCATCGTCTGATTTCAATTTAGCTCACTGCTATACGTATAAAGACATTCGAAATTACAAGCGGCAATCACGCTTTGACATGCGAAACAGTGTTTCTGTTAAATCTAAAAATGTGTACCGAACCGAAACATGATCCTGGGAGCTTCGCCTTCCGGGAGGAAGCGCTCTACCGAGCTAGTAACCGTGACTCATTTCTACTTCCGACATTACGTCTTCCAGTCATCCACTTCTGCTTACTTTGCGATTCAAGACATTCCTGGAAGAATGCGAGGAGGCAACACTCAGGCTGTGGGTATGGTTTGAAACCAAAATCGTGGCAGTTTTCCTCATTGTGAGTAGACGTTTTTCTTATTTACAGCTCCAATCAAGCATTGATTCTTAACTTTAAACATCTTATCCAACTCCTATTACAGGTGTTGTAATAATTTTTTTTCCAATAATAGTAACAATTGCGATAGTTTTTATATATAACCGTGTGAAACAAAAGTTCTTTTTACAAGAAACAATTACAGTTCCTCATTGTGGTGCACTATGAATATTACTTTTTCAACTGATTGATCTATGAAAGGGAAGATTATTCCAACTGGTCTTGACTGTTAGCAAGTAAGACATTTCTAGTGCTAATCTGCTTGTAATAGCGTTGTACACGGTTGAAGAATACAGAATTCATTGCAGCCACTAAACCATTTCTTCGTGCCAAGTTTCTCGGTAATGTTTCCACTTCACATTTTATTGTAAATCTATATCTATAAATGTGAATGTCCGGTGTACGTTTATCACGTCTGAATCACAAGAGACAGAGCTAGAAATTTGTACAGTTACTAATGTCTACCCGGAGAAGGCTTTAGGCACGGTTTTATAGCGATCGGGTAGCTATTTATCTATATATATAATGTGAATTTCTGTTCGGTGTACGCTTATCACGTCCGAACGTCAAGACGCAGCGACTTAAATATTTGTACAGTTACTAATTTATACCTGAGGAAGGTTTCAGGCACGGTTTTATAGCGATCTGATAGATGTTTAGTAATTTTAAGAATATAACGCGAAATGCGGAACCATAATTACTCTGAAAATTATATTTACTCTTTGAAAAGTGTTTTATTGATTGCATTGTTGCTTGAGGGTTGATAATGATAAAACGGAGTATATTGGGATAGTTAGCGGTGTATATAACATTCTACGCGCGCGCGATTTGTGTGTGTGTGTGTGTGTGTGTGTGTGTGTGTGTGTGTGTGTGTGTGTATTTCGCTCTGCAGCGAAAATTACAGAACGCAAACTAATGGTCTCTGTAATTGTCCGAAGTCTCCCGTTGTACACCATAGTTCCATGCCATGCCGATAACTATAAGGGGGTGAAAGATATGGTGGTTGAAAGTCGTCAAATTATTTAAAAAAATTGTGACAAGGTCAGCGATGACGTTTGCGACTCTATAGCAAAGAGGTAACATACAGTGAAACGTGATGCCACAGACCATATCTTTGGTCTATGCGTGCTACAATGTCTTCAGCTCTCTCTGTAAGGATAAACATACGAAGAAAGAAACAAGAATAAAGCAGTAAAATTTCTTTTAATACATGTCTTTAAAAATCGATTTGACGTTTCGCGCTTTATCATAACCAACACGCGAGCGGAGCCGCGGATTTAGGCTAGTATCCTATGTGTTACTGGATTAACTTATTGGTATCACTGTATGTGGAAAAAGTAAAATAGAAAAATTAGTGTTAAAATCGGACATTATGGATACAAGCCTATTTCAGTTCTTATAAAATAGATTGGCAGGCTGAGAAAATAGGTGAAAAAATAAGCAGCCTCGCATATGCGGCCGACTTAGGTGTGATGGCAGATTCAATTGAAACGATGCAATATTAATATTTCAGAGCAATAACAGATTTAAAGGTTATGGGTATGAAGATCTACAAAATGAAAGTAATGTCAGTGGAACGGATTTAAAAGGATTGAATGTCAATGGGACAAACATTTGGACGATTTCCTTCTCACAGGATGGCAACGAAGAACTGCAAACAAGGTGTAGAAAAGATAACGCGCTGCGATTCTGCAATAAATAAATTAGTAGTAAGTCTAAGTTATCAGTGCACCGATTTATCTTTTGACAAACTTGGTTGTATGGGAGTGATAGTTGAGTGGCTACAGATTACCTTATTTAATAAGGTTAATGTTTCAGGTATGACAGTAGCAAGCATGGTGGCAGGTGCTAATATATGGGCACAATGGCAGTAGGGTCTACAATGAGGTAATCAACGAAAATCAGGAAATGAGCACCAAAGATTAAGCAGTTAGAGAGCGAACAGACAAAGAGTGGGATCGTGTTACACACCTGAGAGACAAGGGTACCCCTTAGGGATGGGTCGAAAATCGCGTATCTGTTAAGAGTCACAGTGATTTGGAAGTAGCAGTATTCACAGTCGCAACTTTACGGATTCTGACTGCGATTTCAGTCGCAGTTTAGAAGCGCAGCAGCACTAAAAGTAGCAAGTTGCAACCAAGAGTAGCATGAAGCAGTTTGCACTCTGCCATCTGTTGGTCGAAGTTTGTACTAATATCTTTGCATTGGACAGGCTATAGAGTCTACCTGCGATTTCAGTGACAAATCGCGTTTAAGAGTCGCAAGTAGCAACTAAGGCGCAGTTTAGACTTCGCTGGCTGCCATCTGTTGGCCGAAATTTGTACTTCTAGCTCCCCGCTGCCTCGTGTATGTGTGGCTTTTTGCGTATGTGTTGGTCGAACGCCATCGGCTCAAACCAGTGCGCTCGAACGTCCTCACTGGTCCAAACTGCGATTTCAGTGAAAAGTCGCGATTAAGAGTCGCAATTAGCAACTGAGAATAGCATTTAATATTCCGCCTTATGCTGTCGCCAACTGTCGTACTTTCGTGTGGTGTTTAGGGATGTTGTCGAATTAATGAGCAAGAAGATAATTTTCTTTGTGAAAATGTTTACACTTAGTGGCACTATTTTACCTGGCGGCAGCATTTACATGTTGTGAAGCAAAGCCTGGCATGTATGTTTTTAGGTTATAGTTGGTAAAGACAACAAATGTGAATGCCAAATAAATATTGTCTTACGGACTTGATCCCTGTTTAAAATAATTTTTCGTCATAGAACCTACAACTATTATCGGAATTCAGAATACGTATGTTACATTGCAAATCTGGTTTCGACGAATATTTTTGCTTGCGTTATACATCGTACATAAAATAAAAATTCCAAGGGGGTGGTATCAAGTGGTCAACTAAGTACAGGTAATTTTACGAAATGTTTAACAGTAGGCCAACTCTATTTTCAATGTGGACTGTGTTAAGTACTGCTATATAGGAGTGAACTTTTATCTTTGAGGATTCTATAAAAATATTACACTTGAAAATAAACAAGTTTTTCGCGTAATGGAAAGTTTTATCAGATTTGTTTTAGGTTTAGGAATGTTTTCCATCTTTTTCCTTTTCGTATATTCCGTCCTGTGATGACATGAGTGAAAGCAGATGGGTGGTATCGAATCCTTCAGTATTATTAAAACTTTTGTTTACTGCAGTGGTGGCATAGTGCGCTTATGTTGGCAACGACTGATCCTAGAAATCTAAATCATACAGCATGATTGAAATAATATTTTGTTTATCATAAAATAATGTTCTTAATCTGTGGTTGTAAGATTTCTTGTGTGTAACCCTGTAGTCAGTAAGTTAAAAATTCTTATAAAATGAAGCTTTAGTTGCCAACATGAGCACACTAGGTCGGCACATCGATTAGTAAAATATAACGCAAGCTCTTATCTATAGTTATTTGGCAGAATATGTAGTGATACCGAAAGGTTTTAAAGAGAAAATGGAATTTTCAGAAGTCACGTTGTATTTCACATTTACTTATCTCTTTCAAATTGGTAAGTGACATATCACACAATGTTAAAAAATCCATTCATTCTACAGGCAAGAACATAGCACTTTCGTTGCACTGTTATAGTTCCTGTGTGCCTAATCTACCAAATGTTTCTGTTAAGGTAGACTATAGGCCTACTTGCCGATTTCGGTTACACATTACTTGCGAATAACCTCACTTAACTATACATTACACACCAAACACTGAGATCGCTTTTATAAGACTAATTTACATTTGTCGATGTGTAAATAATCTTAACATTACACGTAAATTGAGCTTCAATATTCTTTTTTTTTGTATATATTTACATGTAGAAAGAGGATCTGTTATGGATGATATATATTGCATTTGCCACACACATCGCATAAGTAACGGAAGTAGCAGATATCACGGAAGTAGCAAAAATCGCAGAAGTAGCAATCAGTAGCAGAAATCGCAGTAGTAGCAATGTAGCAATCAGTAGCAGAAATCGCAGAAGTAGCATTCAGAGTCACCGAAATCGCAGTTTGAGTGCGGAGGGATACATGTGGAGGATTTGTACAGTGCGATTGTAAAGTGACAAATCGCAACTAAGAATCACAGATATATAAAAGTAGCAGTCACAGAAATCACTGATATCGAAAACTCGCAGTTTAGCCCATCCCTAGTACCCCTGATATCAGTTGGCAGTAGAGGGTAAGAAGAACCTAGATAGATCAAGGAGAAAGAATTGAATTTTTCGTCGGTGCTTGACAGAACATAATATCAAAAAGGAACAACTTCCTGATGTTCTGCAAAACTATTTTGTTATTAAATTTTTTATTTTGTAAATAAGTTTTGCAGAACATTGCTCCTTTTTTATATAAAGAATGTACTTGGATTCGGCAAAGAATGAAGTAACAGGCCGAACATCAAACGAGGCACCTATGTTAGCATTAAAAGGGAATCATGGAGGAATTTTATTAGGGGGACTAAGCTACAGACTGAACGCGGACAGCGGTAATCTCTAATGGCTTAGCATAAAAGCATAACAAAAAATTTCGAAGTATTTTCAAGGAAACTTAAAAGAGGCACTGCTTGTCAAACTGATATTATCTAATTCTGTCGAAGCTGCAAACACGCGCGCGCGCACACACACACACACACACACACACACACACACACACACACACACACACACACAAATTGGTTCAACAAACTATTCACCTGTTCACATTAGGCACATAAAAGCTGTAACTATAGCGGTAATTGCTGAGCGATAACTTTAATTGTAATAGTAAATTAGCAGCAAAAGCTGCGATAATAAGTATTGTTAAAACTAATGCTCGACTTCAGCTACAAATGAGAATTACGAATTTAAGCTCTACTTCACATTGCTTGTAATAATGTAATTGCTTCCACGTGTCACGTGACCGTTTCAGTATATCATTTGCAGTCAGACTGGGGAAATAGCAAAGCGATTATACTCATTGCGGTAGCAATATACAACCACGAGTGTTGGCAAATATTAGCCTGATAGGAACTACAGTTTAAGTTTTCAAGAAATGCCATTTTTTTAAGTAATAATACCCGTGAAATTAATGGTGCTGCCACAGTTCTTCGCAGAAAGCAGTGTATAATATTAAGCAGATCTGGAGAACACTTGTCAATAGTAACGTAGTACAACTGCAGACGTGGTGGCATGATTATTATAAGCCTAAGGGCAATACCTAGAAGTCCGCACAGATGCGGATATCCGCAGTATTTCATACTTTGCGGATAAAATTGTGAGCAACGCGGATATCCTCGTGTTGTATGCGGATAAAGAGCGAGGTATCTGCCCAGAACATCTGATGAAATGTTAGCTGAAAAACTTCAAGCCTGTGGACATCCTTGGAATCCTTGCAGGGCCCAGGTAGAGCGGAAGTCTTATCCCCTGGCAACAACAGACGTAGCTGTACTCTAGCACAGACAAAACTGACTAGAGAGCCCCTACGCCTGATCCGTTTACGCGACCGTGTCTTAATGCGGTTTGTCAAGTTCTTTCTGGATGGCAAACAGGTCCACTGCCCACCAGAGGTGCTGAGCCAAATTTCTGCTGCCTTCAGTTAGCGCTTCGTAGTGACCAAGTAACAACGTACATCGTAGTTAGTGATAGTCCTTTCTTAAAGTAAACACAATGGATACCATATCGAGTAAGGTGAAAAGAGGTGATTTGACAATGAAGGAAGACAAACTGAAATAGTTTGGAAAAAGTTTGGATATGTATTTCAGGTCAAGGAAAATAGAAACGATATAGTGGCCTGTTTGAACACAAAAGTGAAACTTCAAATTTGCTGAAACATTCGTGAGAGACAGGACAAAGTATAATCATTTAAATATCAAGACAAAGTTCCTGAAGTTGACAAATTTGAACACAACCGCGACCGCAAAACAATCTTGTCAGCAAAGACTTTCGAAAGTTGCGTGTGGATCTGCGTTTCTCGAGGCGGCACAGTTTCTTATTGATGTGCGGGCATCTGAACTATGTGTCTTACAGTCATTTCATTATGTCAATAACCGTCGCGAAAATGCAAGAAATATGTTGGCAATGTTTCACCACAACCGTACAGCTGGGCATAAAATACGAAAAAATATGTAAACATGTGTATGTAATAGAAAAATGGCGACGGAAGTAAAATATTGACAGTAGCATATAGCATCTTTCATAAGCAGATACGGTGTACAGTGAAAGTAACGTATTAGGGAGGTATACAGTGTTAAATTGTATAGGCTGCAGGCGACTGTCTCTTGACATTACCAATTAGAAGCAGACGGCAGTTTTAACGCTTCAAAAGACATGTTTTTGTGTTGCATAACTTCTTGTGCGTTAATATGGCGAAAAGTAAGTGTCCCTTTTGTAAAACTACGAAAGAAACTTTTTTAAATGTAAATATAGTAAAATTTCCTGTATGCCGATCAGTTAACTTTTGAAATTTAAGAAGATGTCTGTATTAATTTAGTGCTCCGACCACATGGGCTCCGAAGCGCTGCTGTGTGTGTCCGGAGCGCCAATGTTTTCCTGTTTGGAATAGCCTGCTTCGGATTAGGTATAGAACAGTTACCGTGATTTGACAAGTCACAGGTAGTTAAGTTGTCGCAGAAATGACAGTAACAATTATTACATACCATGCTTTTAAATACTATTATCCATTTTAATATCTGCGGATGCGGATCACGAACTTTCGAATGCGGATAAAGGCCTTGCGGATGTCCGCGCAGATCTCTAGCAATACCTTTTGCAGTGTCTTTGGCGTAAGTCATATTGCCATTCTGAAGCGCTTTTAACAAACTACTTGTGTACAGATAAACCAGTCATAAGAAATCGGAATAAACTTGTCAAGGATGAAGGAGCAAATCAGAAATGAACCATTCCCGAACTTGACTGGGGTGATTTACGGAAATCACGGAAACCCTAAATCAGAATTTCAAGCTCGTTCGTTGCTACCTTCAAATTTCTGAGGTAATCAATGCATGCGTCTTTGGTTGTTATGTTTCGTACCATACACATACTTCGTGAGGTTTGTCAGTATGATTACGGCGTAAAGCTTCAATAATAGCTGTGATTTTGCGATTCTAGTTTATGTAGGCTATGTGCGTGAAACGCAAGTTTTTCAGCGCTTTCCATCTATGGTAGACCTGATGCGGGGTGGAGTTTTAACTGAGCAGCGAACCTCAAGATTTAATTTAAATTAACAAATATTCCTCTAACAGGTTGTAAATATTTATTCCCGAACACTCCTTAACACGTTGACTGCTGTAGGCTTAGTGATGAGTGCTACCGCCAAGCCAGCATACGGTGTTAGGTTTGCTGTGGACGTGAATAGCTGAATGTCATACGAGAAACTTTTCTGCACACTACGTATTGGTATCTCTTATTACGAAGAAATCTGAAATAACACAGTTCCAAAGACTTTCCAGTCTGAAGGAGTTTCAGACCTTAAAATTTACGGGAGGTATTTAAGAAAATGTAATAATCCGAAAGATGGAAGTACTGATCGAAACAAGAAGTCCATAGACATGGGTCCGTAAACGATTGCTTTCTGGGATAAAGACGAGTTTACAGGAAAAGCAGTGCGACGTTTGGTTGCCCGAATTACCGTACTTGGGGACGGATTAATAGCGTCGCAAGTGCTACCACAAACACTAAATAGGGGTGCATTGTGTGGACATTAAGGTATCGCCTGCCTGCTGGAGGTTGTGCTATGTCATCAACGATTACAGATGTTAATGCATGATGGCGCGCCAGCAGTCTGGTCGGAATGTGCGTAAACATCTGACGCATCTATTTGTGAGCCACTGGATTGGTCGGAGAGGCCCCACACCTTGGCCTTTTCGTTTCGACGCCTCCGATCTCCGATACTTTAAGGGGACACTAAGGAATTTGGCTAAGCAACTCCACTGATGTAAAGACTAGAGGTTCGCGTTTTCACTGTCATTCCTCGCGCCGAAAGGCAAAGGGATGAATTTCCATGAAAGGACGCCACATGGAACACCGCCTATAAATAGGTGCGTTTGCGAACCCTATGTTCACTGCACGTATCTCTTGTTTCAGTGAGTACTACGACGTGTCAAACTATTCTGTACGAAAAGTCTACTATTAAACTTCTAAGGCCACCTGTGTTATGTAGAGAAGTAACGCGAACTGTAGCTCCGTAAGTCATTCAGGTCCTACAGAAACTGCTTGCGAAACTATGCCATTAGCTTCTTCACACTTTCTAGTAGCATGCGCAAATCATGTGGCGCGGCTCAGACGTACCCAGAGGTGACAGAACATCCCACGGTACCCCTGGGACAACAAGAATCGTTTCTCTGCTTTTGTCAAGGCCAATGTGGTTTTTGCCAAGGTCACGCTTTACAATACAGTGCAATGTGCAATACGAAAAATTAAGATGTATAAACACTAGAACCTTTACACCAAATGTAAACACTATCGTGCGCATCAACCTTACGTGTACTTTAAAATGGAAACCATCTGCATCGTGCTGATGCACACGCAGCTGCACTGGACGGCTTACGAGTTGACATGTCTTAACGCGCTGTTTTCTGGGATATCTATAGTATTGTCTTCGCAACTGCTGATGCTACTAAGAATAGTGTAAAAGCTAAGGACATAGGGTCGGAAGCACTACTTCATGGACCAACTATTTATGCAGGAGAAACGTTGAATTTTGCTATAGAGGAGAATGATACTAATCAAGCAGGACCTAGTTGAGTTACCATTATTGTTCGTATTTGTTCTCTGAACGTCGTGCTATCTTAAATTTGATATTTAAGGACACTGGTAAAATCTTTTTAGTTTGTGTTTCTGGCGTGAAAGGATTAGCCGCCAAATTCTTTAGATTAATTTTCTGATCTTGCCCAAGATATACACGATTGCTGTTCTCGCCTTTATCATTGCCATCTTAGAGGCGGCTCCTTTCGGGTAGATATCTTAATGACATGCAGAATTATAACGGGATATTTAAAATCAACTCCAATTGAGCGGCTTTACCACCTTGCAGGAATAGCACCACCTTCTGTCCGAAGAGAAGTAATAGCAAGCAAGGAAAGGAAAGAAAAGAAAAGAACCTGCAGAAAGAAATAACTCACCTTTTATACGGACATGAGCTGCATGTGCACACAAGTCCCGGTAGAGTTTGACAACAGAAGAACCTACAACCACAGAAGAGAAAGCAAGACTGCAACAATTGTGGATAGCTAAGGGAACTTTACCACCTGCGTGGAAAACAGTATCAAACTTTACCACCTGGTCATGGCAATGGATGGCTGACACGGAAGCTCTTTAACAGGTTGAGATGCGGAATGGGCAGATTCAGCGTCAATATACTGTAGTAATATTAGGCTACACTGAGGAAAATACCATTAAGTGCGAGTGTGGAGAAGACCACAGCATGAAACATGCTTCATTGTCGACTGTGTCCAACCATCTGCACGGAAGACTGTATCAGGCATCGGAAAACGCAATGGAAGTGGCCAAGTTTTGGTCACATGTAATGTGTATAACTAAATATCATTCTGATACGAGAATAATAGTAACTTTAATATACTTTTCTTTGTAAGTACTTATAGTAGACCTAAGGATGATTATGGGAGTATTACTATTCGAAGTATGTGTCGTAGTTCATGTACTTATTTACATTTTAGTGGAGACTTTATATCATATAAAGTGTGGCCTCAAACTACATGCTGATCTTGCCAAATCCGATAAGCAATTCTTTGTGTTGTGGCTCTAGGGTCACCCTGAGATGCTCTGAGACCTCTCGACATCTCAGCCGCAGTACATGGTTTGCGTATACTGTATGCCTGAAGCAAATGATATACGATGGATCTCAAATGGAAAGGTACGAAACGTCTTCACAACCAAACGGGTTGGAATTGATTATGCCGCTTTGGGATATCTTAGTACATCTAGGGAATAGGGATGCGAAGCATGCGTCGTCACCTCTTCCTAAAATGAAGGTCCCTTTGCAGGCGAGGTGTTTACCATATTATTCGACGTCCGAGGTCCGTTACTGATCGAATTCCTCCAGCATGAAAAACCACTAACAGTGACGTTCAGTAGCTTACTTAAGTCCATCAAGAGCAAACGACCTGGGCTGCTCATGAGGGAGTGATTATGCTCCATGATAACTCACGCCCACACGCCTCCAGGGTCTCTCAAAGTGTACTGATCAGGTTCAAGTCGGAGCAGCTTGAGCATCCGCGCTACAACCCAGAAATGACCCGGGACTTCCACCAGTTTGATCCGGAAAACTAAGGGAAGCACTTCAGCTGTCCAACTGAAGGACACAGAGGAGTTGGTCTTGTTACAGCCACAGCAGTCTCGGAACGAGTAATCCTCCGTCTCAAACAGTGAGATAGTTGTGCTAAGGCATCTGGTGATTACTTTCGAATAAAGACTTCAATTATACCCAGTGTCGTTTTGCAACCTTTTCTTTGAACACACTTCGTATTACAACGGTAGGGAGTAACATATCAAAGGGTAGAAAAAGATCATAGGCTCAAGTTGTAGCATCACAGATTATACACAACCGAGGTTGGAGAAATGACACGGCGCTGGACGATGCGGCGCGCACAAGCAGGCCGGGAAAAGTGCAATTTGCCTCAGAGCTCCACAAAATTGCACTAGTCACGACCTGAGCCGGCGCGCCAGGGCAGCCGCCGGTGTCCGCCGGGCGACGTCTGCTGCGGCGAGCGGGGCGGCGCGGATAGGCCGGGACAAGTGCAATATTCGGCCATCAGCAATACTGCCACAAGTCACGGACTGTCCGCAGCCGCCCGAGAACCCCACGCTGCGGCCTCCCACACCTGCACAACCTGCGCGACTTCACAGACTGCTCACAACTTCACAACATCGCGAATTCCAAGCACTAGACTACAAACCTGTTAGTTCTGTAAGCAAATAAGCACATATCCAAATGTCAGCATAGCACACTGTGCTAAGTTTCAGTCGTTACTTCAACTGAAAAATGGAAATTTGTTATACATGTAAAGTTTGTGTAAATATTACAACTAGTGGAATTAGTAACAATGGAAAACAAGAGGAACAACGATATGGTTAGTAGAGTCGAGAGGAGGAAAGCTACATACACTGGGAAATTAGTAATTGTTGCGAGTACGACGGGATACAACCAGTGACAACTGATGAATGTTCATCTGACGCATGAACAGGTGGGTGGGTATGTGCCTCTTCCACAAGAGGTAACGGTCACAAAATCAACCCAAAACACGCATGTAGTCCAGAACGATTATCTTGCGAAGATGGATGGTTGGGTCGGTTGATGGGAGGGAGGGACCGACCAAATAGCTACGCCATCGGTCCCTTTGGCTCGGAATGGGGCGCAAGAAAAGATATGGCCGGCTAAGGACATTCCGGTAGTAAAACGAGGGAAAATAACATGTAATTAAAATCAATTTTATCAGCACGACAAAAACATGAAAAGCTGAATTCTGCTATGCACATCCCCACAGCTAGGCTCTACAACCCATTTTAATTAATATCCAGCATGTGCTGGTCAACATATTATGCCTCTAAAACAGGGGCCTAAGACTGGAAAAAATAACCGTGTTAAAAACAAGTGAAAAGGAATGGACGTCTTTGAAGGGGGGTGCTCCAGACGCCGCTGCTCGGAGGAAAAGCCACAGACCCACACATCTGTCCATGCGTCAGAAAATCTTATAGCTGAGAATAAAAACCGCTTTCACAGGAACACCCAAGGATCCGGTCAACCATTTGTGAACCAACCTTCAAAAGTAGAGGCAATAAGTGCTTAATTCCGAAAGACATGCAGTTCTAAACTGTAGACCGGCAACGTTTTCATAATTCAGACTTCAGTGACACGTGGCAGCTAGTACCACTACCTACTTAACTGGAAGAAGTATCGAAGCTGCAATATCACCAGCGGAGCAATTTACGCCAGGCAGACCATAGTTCTTGTTAAAATGTCTGACAAAATGAAAAATATCGACTCTTCACTCAAATTAGTTCAGAAATCTGTCGAAAAATCTTTTCGTTTGTAGTTCGATCACCTGTGTCACATTTCACTCCATCTTTGTCACTGGCGTCAAAATGTATAGTTCCACCGTGGTTCGGAAAAAAACTACGTTACTCTGTAACTGGCTGGGTAAGTCGGAAAGCAACTGCGTACCAACTCCATAAGGACCATATCTAGTTCAGCACTGTTCGACCAGTTTTCGGACAGCTGACTTATCTTCACACGCGGAGAGGCTCCCACAGATTTCCTCATTTCCTTTTCTAATAAAAATTAAAAATTACAGTAGTTCTGCTCGCGACATTGTGAAAGGAAATCAGGTGAAGGAAGGTATAGCAAGAAGGGAAAATGGTTTCATGTCCCGTCGACATCGTTATTAACTTTCATTTTTGTCCGGCATGGGGAACAAAAAACTTAAGTGGCCGAACGCGGGTTTCAACCGCCGTCGTCCTGCACGCCAGTATAGAGACGACACGGCAATGTGCAGAGCTGAATTCTGCGTTACTTTGGCCAATGATCAAACTAAAAACGCTAGATAAAACTTCTCTCGATTATTTTCAAACAACTGCTGACACGCTGAAAAACAAGTCAAACTTTTAGATGAAAACACTTGTCAACAGGGTTACTTGGAGTAAGTTTTCAGTTTGAAGGCAGCTTAATTGTACTTGACAGGCTGGTTGCTGGCATATTGCGCTGAATGCACAGCGAATTAGAGTACATCTTAATCTATGAAGTAATTTAGAGTAGTTCGGTAAATTCTTGTAAAGTATCAGACGGAGTAAAACCTCTGTTTCATGAAAGTTGGGAAAGCAAATCGGCAGAGCCTTACAAACGAACCGGTTTTATGAACAAATGGGACTAGGTGGCAAACAAAAAACGGGGAAAACAAACTATTTTCCTACGATCCGACAACGTTCAGTGATTAAATTCCCAATATCACCGAATTCTGCAGTAATGTTAACAGGTCATGGGGAACAATCTATTATCTACTATTAAAACAACTTAAGACGGAACGTGCACACGTAACATATCCAAAGAGTTTACCACCTGCTTTTCGAGTGCTGTAACTTACTGAAGGAAGAGACCATCAAGAAAACAATCGTTGTCTACGGTCAGTAAGCTATTTCTTATATAAATTCACTAAAGACTTCAACTTCTGTAATTAAGATTTCGTGCTATCTAAAAGTTGTTTGGTTTCTTTATGTCAAGTGATAAATCTTGTATGGCTAAAATGTTTTGTAAATCCTTTAATCTTATGTACTGTGTGTGTGTGTGTGTGTGTGTGTGTGTGTGTGTGTGTGTGCGCGCGCGTGCGTGCGCGCGTGCGCGTGTGCGCGCGACAAAAATAGTTAACCAACTAGCTTTTTATAATACGCAGCGTGTTAAATCCGTAAAAACTTTCGAGACAGGTTTTTTACATAGAATAAGAAATTGCTCAAAAACTTCTCGGTTAATTAATGGAAATCCGTGTTCAACGGAACACCAAGGAATAATCAAGTAGCTTCATTTACCTATGTAACCATCTGACTAATATGCTAGCTGGCATTCTATTGCCAGATAGACTATCCGTCCGGTCGAGTAGAACTCCAGTGTGGTAACCAACCACTTCACTCTGGTTATGCACTACACGAAGAGAAAACTGGAATTGCTCCGTTCACAAATGGCTATATTTATTCCGTAAGCAGTCATATCTGCTTTAAGTGATGGACACAAGACTGAACAGATGAACTTTGCTCGGAAGACAGTCGTGCTGTGTTAATCGGTTCTCAAAACAGGATCCAAGCGACTGAAAGAGCACGTACGCCCAACATGAAAGCACAAGTTGAAGAGCCAAGTACAATTTGCAAGTACTTGACAGTACTTCCGAGAAATTCATGCATCTGAATTATCTTTCACGTGTGCCGGTCATAAATCCCGTTTTACAAAGGCGACTTTCTGGTAGAAATTGCGTGAGCCTTTCGTGCCTCGGTGTAAATCAGCAATCAACTACATCGTTAATTTCAGAGTGCCCTGCATTCTACCCGTGCACGGGGGTCTGTCAAAAGTCCCATTATTCTGGCCGAGTTCACTCATTTTCCCATCTTCAACTTCGTCTGGTTCCTTTCATCACAATTCAAAAGTACCATTTTTGTACTAGCGTTCTCCTCGAGAAGTGACATTTCTGCAAGGAGAAAGTATTTGCGTTTTACTAACTAGAAGCCTACACTACGCATAAATAGGACCGTAAACAAAATTTAACAAAACAGGGAAAGTAAAATTCATTATGGGAAAATTTGTTGACACTCAGCAATAAAAAGACGTGGAAAAGTAAACCACCGCCATTTAACGAGTTTACATATTGTTTTATGTAATTTCAAATATGTACTTCCGCCAGAAAATTTACGTACATATTTTGAAATGTTTGGACGACCTATTTTTCAGTTGGCACCAGTGTAGGATAATTTATCACATGACATTTGACAGGAACAATTATGTATTTTCCTACGTAAAGGAAGTGTCTTCATGACGCTTCGCAGTTCAGTTTTAAAACTGCATACTAGACAGGTATATCCTTTTGGTGCTAACGTCTAACCATAGACGAACGGATGGACGAGACTCAGTAGGGGAAAAACCTCCAGGGACGCTGCAGTAGCGCCACTCGTGTAGCTAATAGAATACGTCTATCGTGGAACGAGAGCTGTATGCCTGCCGATCATCCGCCACAGGTATTTCGCCTTCGTAGCTCAGTGTGTTGGCGGGAGGAGTCTTACTGCACTCTTAGATGGCCACACGTTCTCGCACGTCCTACAGGTGCTGTTAAGATTTTACTCCGAATACTCCTGTACACGTGTAAGAGGTGGTCCAGTCATTCCAATCTCAGCATCCGGGATGCACTGGGTGGTGTCTACTGCAACGGATGAATAGGTAGACTAGCAGCAATTGCATGGGCCTATATGTCGATGCTTTTGATTATTACTTCCAAAGACCCGAACTTCATACTACAGACGACACAAACACTGGAACTGTTCACAAACTTATCCTGAAAGCCTGCAAACCTCCAGGGAGTATAAGAAATGAGTTCATGATTCGACTCATGCATGCATGTTTTGGAACAGCGTTTAGTAGAGTTATTATGAAGTTTGGTGTTGATCTCCGGTAACGATCTGCAAACTTCCATTAATCCAAAACTCTAGGAAACCTTGATTTGGAGTAAGGAATCAACACACAAAGTTTATAGGAACATTTTTAAAGATTTATAAATTATAAACGGCGACACTTGTATAATTTGTGAGTACATCTAGGGAAATCGTTTTGTAAGCGAATTTAAGATTACACATGAAAAGAAACCAATAAAAAAGGAAAGGTAGTAGCCATTTTAACGTGCACTATGTAAAAGGCGATAAGGGGTGACGGTAACATTTGCTTTTTTATAACCCCGCAACACAGAAAACTGACGCCAACTCTAAGATATGGAATAGAAGAAACCCTTTGAGCAACAAACCATAGCAATCTGAACACAAAGAGCTTAGCTTTATTGCCGGAGAAATATTCTGTAGCTTACGAAGATAAGATCTCTATCACACTAAACTTTCTGATGAATACATGCAGGACCTGAAACAGGAAATTACAACAGCAACCAACTACTCTGTATTGAACGAAATTTCCCACAATGACTTTCACGGGCATTACGATCAATATTAAAGACGCTGCGACCTATGCTACAACCATACCTCTATTAAACTGTATTCATAGGTCAGTTTTAACTCCAATAACCTAATATAAATACGTCCAAATAAAATCACACGACTGACATAAGTCGGCAGTAACTTGTCAGATGTGCGTAGTATCATTTACAGCTTACAGTAGCAGTAAGAAAGCCTTTCGAGATTTGTGGAATATTTACGGAGCTAATATTCCCCTATTAGCTCTTTATAAAAGTTACTCCCGCATGCTCAATATGTATGAGCATCCTTTGGCCTTTAAGCCAGACAAAAGTGGCACTGCATTATCATTGAATCTGTATTAGTGTGAGAAAAAGAAATTTGCGTATTTCTATTACTTTGGATTTCTCAAAATGATCCGAGTCACGTAGTTTGCTTCACATTGACATCATGCGCAGTATCTGAATGCTGTACAGCTGCTACAACTTACTGAAGATGGATGCCGCAGAATAGTGCGGCCTTTCTGCACAAGGGTTTAGGTGGTGTTATCCAAATGCATTTTCGATTTCTGCCAGTATTAGCTCTTGGAAATAAGCTGATATTGATAAAAACAGCCATTAAAATACTGAGTCCACTGTCAGATGCCCAGGCTACTGAACATATGTTCGGGAACTTATACCATGTATTACTGGAACAGCCTCTTTCTGCGCTATAAGACCCTTTTTCTTAGCATATGGTCACCAAAAAATATACGGAACACAAGGAAAGTCTGCCACTTTTCGTGCTTAGCTATAACTTACTGTACCTCAGAATTTGGTTTGTTGGTTGATGGGTGTATGGGACCAAACATCTAAGTCATCAGTCCCATGACTATGAAATGCAAGCAAGGGTGTGGTCGGCTAAAACAGTACCGATAGTAAAATAGACGAAATAAAAGGTTACAATCGAGTAGAACGGGACTTAGACCAAAGGAAGAAAGCGAAATTCTGCAAGGAACGTCGCGACAGATCAAGAATCCCAGTTTGACAAACGGAGAACAGTATGTTTCTAAATCAGAAGCCTAAAAATGTAAAAAGGGAAACAGCGTGAATTAAAACCAAATTAAGGGGGGAAGGGACGGGAGAGGAGAGCTCCACACCCTGCTGCTCGCAGGGAGGGCCACAAACCCACCCATCCTGCCCAAGCGTCAGAGAAAAAAGGTTATAGCCGGGAGTAAAAACCGCTTTCACGGAGAAATCCAAGGACTGACAGCCATACGTGAATCATTCGCCAAAACCGAAGGCAATGAGTGCGGAATTCCGTATTTGGCACGGAGCGCCAAGAGTAGCGGCCATTCCACTAAGATATAAGCCACAGATTCTAGGGCCACAACCACAATGCGGAAAGGCTCATTATGCGAAAAAACCATGGGTCAGCCTGGAGTGACCGATGCGGAGACGGCAAAGGGCAGTGGATTCCCTTCGAGAAGAACATAAGGATGAACTCCAAGCTGCAGTGGCCGACTTGATAGAGCGTAGTATATTAGATGGAGTAGTTAGCCTGCCAGTTGGTTTTCCAGTGCTGTATGAGTAGCGATCTGATCTGTATCCACAAATCCTAGGAGGAGCAGGGAGTTACGCCTACTCTAGCCAACTGGTCAACCTGTTCATTTCCGTGAATCCCATGAATGGCTACAAATTGTCTCCAAGCAGCCTCACATGACCATGTTCAATGATTTTCCCAATTTAACCAGACGCGACCTACTCCACACGATACAAAAATAGCACGCCATTATAGTTGCACATTTGCACTTTTTGCTGTGTTTGTAAGCAAAGATTTAGTGCTGCAATATAATTCCGCAGTAGCGGGCAACAGTCAGTCTGTTCGAGCATAATTTCATTCTACTCAAAACCATAAAAATTTAACTGAATACTACAATTCTCAGGGTGTAAACACGAATTAGGTGCAATATGCTTCCTGAAACGCAACAATGGGAATTATGCTAATTACAGAATTGCTTTTGCTGCGTTTCAGAAGTGGACCAAAAACCATTAAATAGGTCGTCAATGTTTTATCACGTGTGTTCACGTCTTTGTAATTTTAATGAATGCCAGGTTATCAACGTAGCAGGTAACAGATGTAAACAGGTAAGACTAGATTTATGAGCTCTGGCAGACAACTGCGCTACCTGAAAACTATAACCAGAATGACTTGCGTATTTTGATATTAACCCTTTAAAAACGACAGTTTATCATGCGATGGAGATGTTCTTGTTTCTAGTTCGCGCACACAACATGGCTGTAGTAGATTTTCTTCTTGATAATTTCAGACACTGCCAGTACATCTGGTTTACTTCTGCATATCAGGATGGTATTAAGTTCCTCACTCTTCTGTGAGATTTCGGAGCTTGTTTCAAGCACTATCCCGTAAAATAAAAACGCCACAAACAGCGACTAGCTAACAAATCTCAGTTGCCGATCGTACACGTCGTAGCCAACTAAGTGCAAACTCATCTAATGAAGCAGGGCAATTTGAAAGCAGTGAATGAAAAGACCTGACAACATTATGATTAGTTATAGTTACGGTAACAGCACTGTGGTCAAAGTTCATTTTGATCCACGTAAATCAAGTAGTTCTGCCAGATACAGTATAAGCTTTCACTGTAACATTTTAGCGTCAGTAAGTTGGACATTAACACGCCAGTTCGAGACTGTCTCAATCGTGTTTTGCAGATTCATTTATCCCAGACGAATGACAACATCTCTGTGTACTATTTTCATTTTACAAGAACGCCACGTCTAAGATGATTAAGCAAAGCATCGACAAGTGATCTGGCATACTAACATCCGTTTGGTCAGGAAGCAAGTGGGTGAGCAAAAATGCACCTGTTACTACTCTGCCAGGAAGCAACCTAGGTCCAACAAAACTTTACAGTTGTTCCTTAAGTCAATATCACTCGTTACCGAAGCTATTGTAGAACAAAACTCACGTCATTGGAGAATGACTTAACAATAGGAGGCTGAAACATCTGCCTTTTCTCAGTGAAGAATTTACAAAGTATCAATGACATGGAGAATGCTACGAAATGATCCAGGTACAAGTCTTTAGGCACCTACATTGTGTTGGGCCTTTCACCCAGCATTTCGACCTGACATGGTCTGAACAAAATCTTAACCGTATGAATACCGAGCCATTCTGCCTCTACGAATGTTTTTTCCGGTGCAAGATTTCGTGCACGAACTTTTCCATTAAATGATCAAAAATGTATCGGGCGAAATCTTTCAATGGAATTGCCCAGAATGTTCAACTGCAAACAGCTGTCAAATGGTGCAGTCATCGAAAATCATCCTATCGCTTGCGAAAATGAGTCGACTGAATGCCTGCAAATGGATTAAACGTAGCTGAACGTAACCACTTCAGGTCAAAGATCAATTCTATTGGGCGGGTAGACCGTGTCCAATAGAAACAAGCCCCGTACCATGATGGCACCACCGGCAGATTGCACGATGCCTTTCAAAGCAACTTAGATCCATGGCTTTCTGGGATTTGTATCGCTCGAGGCCGTACCTTCGCCTCTTAGGCAGGCCGCAAGATGAGGCAGGTCCGTGACGTGACGCAGGGTGACTCACGTCAAATTTCTCACGGAGCGTGTGTCACGGCGACAATGGCCACAAGTTGGATCGCAGTTCCGTGCCGCAGTGTGCAGCGGAACGTTAGGTTCGTTCGAGTGGCCCAAAAGATGATAGTTCCTGACAGCTGCTGACGATTTGGAAGGCCTCTACTGCGCATGCGCGCTTTTTGACAGTTGCCAACTCCGAAGCCAACTCGAACGCTTATTTCACCTGTTTCGCATATTGGCCACCCATAGCGCTAGTTGGCATCTTTTCTCTCTACCCAACGAGCTAGAATTCTAGCTCGTTGTCTCTACCAATGTTGAAAGTGAAGTTATGACTGGCGATATGTTATGCATTTCTCAATTGAGAAAACTATTTAAGTCATCATGAAACATTTGCAATATACCGTTAAACCAAAGTATAATAATAAAGATTAACAAGACACATTTGCCTGCAAACCGTGTATCTGTCGAGTATAAAATTCGTGTGACGAAACTAGGTTAACTTGCGAGTCGCGATGTTACCAGACGACCATTCCATCAAAACATTCTTCTTGAGAAAGCTCACGTTGACGTGAGGTGGCGGACCGGCGACGGACAGTGTGCATTCCGCCATTAGGAATACACTGTGGATTAAATTCTGATCATAAACTTCGACAAAACGCAAAATATACGTAAACATGTCTCTCCATTTATAAATAATGTAGCCAATTTAACCTGACAAAACCTCATACAAAAATGAGGTAAATTAGGATAGTTGTGTGTGAAAGGAATATTTGGTAACATACAACTTCATATGCATTTTGTCCCATTATTATGAGTTACAATAAAATTTAAAAAATGAAACATACAAAAATTTGCAGGTGTTGTGCAAGAATTATCATCGTACATGATTTTCCCAGAAGTTACACATTTGGTGTAGAAACGCCCACATTGGCACTAATAGATTTCTATAATATATAACCACAAGGAGAAACATGGAACAGTAATTGTGAGACGCTATAGTGGCACATATGTCGGTTATAAAAATCTATCACTGCTAATGCCTGTTGTGAACTATATTATTCTTATGTGTCAATCACTTCATTTACAGTTGGCACAGAAAATCTCAGTAGGACTATTTTTACTTCATTTTCAGGCGAATATATCACAATCCAAACTGTAAAAACATACGCATTCATCTTTAAATTCGTGTTATGAAAATTTCCACACCTTTCATTTATAGTATGTATGGGTGTAATAAAAAGGGGACGTACTGTATTAGAAGGCCACATAAGTTGAAAGAATGCCTGTCTAATATACAAACACAGCCTCAATCAAGAGAAAATGGAAGACTTGGAACACAAACCTCTTCGTAAATGTGCAGGCTTGTCTTTTTGCCGAGGCCTGTTAAACGCTTTGGAGTTAGTCAGAAAACAGTTTGACGAAAATCCGCTGACAAACTTTCGGTCGCCAACTATCAGCTCCGCCACTCGAACACCAGATTGGCCAGTCAGATATCGTCAGCAAGAGTCAGAAGTGCCACTCGAACGCCTCAAACTGTTCCTGACCGTGAGCAGCGCCACTCGAACGAAGCTGTTAGCTGCGCTGAGTTAAAGTGGCGAGGAGTGGGGGGAAGACAGAGGCTCACGTGCACCTGGCAATGGTGGCGAGTACTTCTGTGTTAATGGATATAAGTTCAGAATTTTGAGTTTTTGCTGGAAACATCACTTATGAAATAAAAAGTAGAAAATGTGCATACATGACAAGTCGAGGGGAATTCGCTTTAACCAAGGAATTTGATGAAAAATTCACGGAGTATTTTAGATTAAAACAGTGGAAGACTCTGCAAGAGATACGCTCTGTCGCTCCGTACGGGCTTTTGTCTAAGTTTCGAGAACATACCTTTACCGAGGAGTCTAGCAGTATATTGCACCCTCATAAGTATATCTCTAAGAGACCGTGAGGATAAAATCAGAGATTGGAGCCCACACTGAGGCATACCGACAATCCTTTCCGCGAACAATACGTGTCTGGAATAGGAGGGAAAATCGATAGTGGTACAAGGTACCCTCCGCCACACACCGTCAGTTGGCTTGCGGAGTATGGTTGTAGATGTAGATTAATTCCAAGAAGTGCATGGTCTCATTAAGAATAAAATTGAGAGTGAGGGACGCAATGCTTCAAAGCCGATTGGAACTGAGGAAAAAGTAGCTGTTTCTTTAGATAAGAAATGCTTCACCTACATGCAATATAATATTACGATCACCATTGGCAGATTAAGAAATCAGTGTTTATTGAAAAATCCTTATTGAGTAAACGATATTCTAAGCCAAAATTTTCTGTGCATCAAACGTAAATATCGAAATTTTTACTAATAGAAATTACGTTATCAGAAAATTATTAATAATCAAGTCATGTCGATTTGAAGGCGTAGCTGAAGTGCTTTGTTGCAATTGACAAGTCTCCTGTAGGTTTTGAAATGGACTGTTGGAATGTGATGGTGTTGTTGTGTGGGTGGGACTGGGGGTTTTGGTTACCATACAGGGACAACTCTTGATAAGATAGAGCCGCTGATGTTATGGGACTGGAGTTCTCTCGGGAATGTTCAGCGATGACGCCTCCATTTCTGTAACCACACGGAAATTGTTTCTGACAGATAATGGTGACATGTTCCTAGTCATCTGGTACACACATGAAGTGGTACAGAGTATCAGCACTCTTACGGCCTCAATTGTTCGACATCCAGTCACCGTGACCCCCGCAGGATTCTGCGTACAGGACGCTGCGGTCCGCAGACTCACCGCGCCACGTCACGCTGCGCTCCAACGTGTGCGGCTCCAGGCAGTTGTGTGGTTCGCAGAAACTCACCGTGACTCACCCTGCGTCACGTCGCGGACCTGCGTCTCCACTAGCGGCCAGCCTTAGGAACTCGCCATACCAAGCGGCGGAGTTCCAGTGTATGTTCCAACCGATAGGATCTCGAGCCAAGGGGTTCGTTCAAAGAGCTGCAGGGCTGCTACCGCACATGCGCAGTACGGAAATTCGTGTTCAAAGAGCAATCCTGCAGCATGCTGCAGCCTGCCGGCTGTTCAAGGACGCTTCCGGCTGCAGCGTCCTGGCTGCTTGAGCTGCAGGGAAAATTTCCTCCTGCAGCCTGACTGACGTCATCGGTACCACGCATGCACGGCAGTGCATACTTTGTTGCTGCAGCCCTGAACGAACCTAAGGAGAGGCACTGCAGACGATGTGCTGTTTGCAAACGCAACGGAGTCAAATGCCGCCGCCCACTAGCGCTACATTTGATTCCACCAACCTAACAGATCTTTTGTCACACTTGGGTCCTTGATTGCTCTCGTTAAGTCAGTGTTGCTCGTCTTAGCACCACTGATCTCTATACTACGTGGATGTTTACAGATTTGAGCGTGCCAGCCAAAGACGTTGCTATTCTGCTTAATTACAAAATGGCTGTTATGAAGTATTACAAGAAAAAAGTAAATGTTTAGATTCCGTACACACGCGAGTGTTGCTTCACATATTGACAAATATCAAAGCCAGAGGTAATCTGGCAATTATTTGTCAAGTATTAACTGATGGTAAACATGAGCAGATGGCTCAGTTCTATGCTCAGACACCAGAGTTATACAGCCAGGGTATCTAGATATCACTGGTTGGTTAGCACCGACAACTCTACGCAAAAGCCACCGTTTATTTAGGTTCAGGTCATCAGCCACTGTGCTGTCCGGGGAGAGGTAGCAGCTTATATTTTCTACTGTCACCTCTTCACATTGCGGGTCTTTGAATATTTCATTCCCTTGCGATATCTTTGTGTACATAGTGTCCCTGGGTCTGTATTGCATACAAATTTCTGCTCCAATCTTGATATTTTGCACACTACCTTCGAACAATGAGGACCGTCACTGTCAATTACGTATAACAGTCCTATGACGTAAGATTGACCTGTGCGAAAATCTGCGGAATCACGCGACAATGTTGCGTTATTTCCTCGTAAACCACAACCTATTTCAACCAAATTTTGTGCAGATATTCCTTACCGTGAGGTAACAATGGCTATACGAGTAAGAAACATCCGACATACGGTTCGGGAAATACAAGGTCAAAAAAATGAGTCGCACAAAACTGCTACTTAATGCGAGGAGACTTCATACACTGAGAAAGTACTTAGCAACTCAAACTTCAAACAACTTCAAACCTTTAATTTTTCTAGCTTACAACCACAGTAAATTTCTCACTAATTACATTCAGCTGTTGAGTAAAACTACGGCATTCGGCAAAACGTTACAATTTATAGCTTCTACAGCACAAAATATACTCCGGAAATTTTACAGATTGTATCCACTCATAGCTGAAGGCACTTTCGAATTTTCGACAGTACGAACTTTCATGAACAGCCCCATCACACATCAGGTTTTAATCTGTTACTTCTTTACTAACTGTAAAAGCAAAAGATTTCAGAAATCTCTTATACCAATGAATAAATGCCTGCAAAATTGAAAAATCTTACAACAATTCAATAAATATGAGATCTCAGATACTGCGATGTGTACGCTACATAACGCACCACGTTTTAATGTCTTATTTACTAAAGACTCCTGTATACCAGTCAGCTTAAGGAAATTCCTGAACGCTGCTGACGGTGCTGTTGAAAACAATTGGTAAGCGCACATGGCTACAGGCGAAAGTAATATAGTATAGAGCAACAAGGAAGAAAATGTGTATCCAACAAGTAACCATTATAGGTTTCAGAAATTACTGCAACCAGTCGCCTTTTTATTCTCAATGAAGTTATTTAATTATGACCGGTTTCGAGCTGCCTAGCAGCTTATCAGATGGCACATATACATTTCAGTGCAATTAACAGTATCATTTCCGGCAACTTAGACTGCCGTTTCCAGTGAGACACTTTCTTTTGCGATTAATAAATGCGGAGAGGATTTGAAGCCACCATGATTCTCACAAGAACTATTTCGTTTGCTCAAGGATAGACTCAACGAAGGATTTATTCATACTAGCTCCTGGACAAGTAAGAAATGTAATTTGGAAGAATGCTTGCACGCGATATGCCTGAGGTGCGACTGTCACTAATCTAGAAATCGAACACGCCATCATCGAAGCTGCGCAACCACATCGCTTAAAATCTTGACATTGTTAAAAAATAGACCTTTTGTCAACCAGGGGACATCTAGGTGTAGCATGTAATACAGCCTAATATCAAATATTCGTAGGAAACTAATGTACTTTTAACAAACTGGATTGGTTGTCGATCGACATAATTTACTATTTTTTATATTCTCTGATAATACAAAATCCATGTCCGTATTTCGGTACACATCGTTTGCAAGCATTCTTCTAAACTGCCAGTATTGTTTATAGTCGAGCTTTGAATTTAATGAATTTACGTCCCATATCATTTGTATTTTGATTACTATCCATGATGAGTTTTATATCTTGGCATTAGACTGTTTATGATTATACTCAAACCTGTCGGAAAACATTCGCTAATCACTAAGTTACTGCTAACAAACACTGCCACATTCCAAATTAAATGGGAGATGCTCTATGTGTCAATGATTGCCATTCCCCTAGAGAGAAAATTTATGTCAACTGTAAAGGTAAACTGATGTGGGGTGATTCAGAATGAAAAAGTCTAAAACTTAATTAAGATGACTTCTCAATGTGCATATGTTTGGCTGTCTTGCTACAGTCAGAAGTGTTGACAGAGCCAATTAAAATTTGTATTTCAATTTTGTAAACCACAATGCATTGAGTCAATGCTATTGACGGCACGTGGTATAAATCTGTGACGTCATTAATGTTTATAGCAGAATAGTGACAAATCCGTAGGAAATAGCTGACGAAATTCAATGCAAATGCCGTCACTATTACTGTCGCTACAAAATCTCAAAAAGTACATTGAGAAAGTCGCCACGTGGTGTGGCACATTTCACCTACAAACACGCCGAAGCTACCGGTCAAAGGCGACGCGCGGTATCCCCGTCTTCAGATGAGCCTCTGAATGTTGCTTTTCCTTTTTGTTCCGCTTATTATGCCACCGTCAATGACATAGGTCAAACCCGCGGGTGTAATACTGTATTTCATTTACCATCGCGCAGCTATTTGGACTGCGCTAATATAAAGTTTCGTCTCCTGGTGAAAGATTTATCACTTTAATTGGGATTAACTGGACACGCTTTTCTTGAAATTTGGAGCTCAATTGCAACAACAAAACTTTCAATGTATGGATGAGAAACATTTTTCCTGCCGCGGCGGAGAAGCCGAGCGGTCTAAAGCACCTCGCTGCGGACCGCGCGGTTGCTCGCCGTGGAGGCTCGAGTCGTCCCTGGGGCATGGGTGTGTGTGTGTGTGTCCGTAGGTTAGTTTACCTAGATTGAAGTAGTTTGTAAGCTACGAACTGATGACCACGCAGTTTGGTCCGACAGATTTACAGACATTTGAAAATTTTTCCTTCGATGACACAGTAAAGTTTCATTTCAGGAATCACTAAGCGTAATGCACTATAGCACAGTGATACACTGCGAACATAGATAACTCATTTTCATCACGTCTTAAGAGCCTTTGTGTTACGCGTCTAACATGTTAATTTGGGTTTCTATTGAGTAGCCGTCTCGAAAAGACCCATTCAAAATCACACAAACTTTCACACAAATCCTTGCGATAGCTAACACCGACAACAGACGCTTACTGCAAGCAGAATCTTCGACTCAAGGCACTAACGAACAAGAACTTCCTCACATGAACTGACTAATACAGATCACTTCCGAAATGCGGCTGGCAATTTAAACCGAGAAACTACGCGTAATTACCTTTATTAGGTCATTCCACTTTTTGCGACACTATGCGGACCAACTTTCCATATTGCTGCCAGCAAGGTGACTTAAATGCTGTAGTATAAAACATCTATATAATAGCACATTCACGCGTACAGTTTATACCAAGTATATTTCATTCAGATTACGTCAATATTCTAGTTAAATGCATCTCTCGACCTATAAGCAGGCTAGGGAAGTCCTGCTTGCGCTCTGAGCAATAAACGCAACGGCGTTTAACAGCAAAGAGTTCTTCACATAAAATGGTTCGCGCCAAGAATTCATCTCTAAACGTAATTGGGTTTGACGCTATTGGAGATTCCACTGGCGTTGCTTAGTAAAGACAGTACATTAGACACGTCTTGCGAGGAGGGACGATCGAAAAGCTCTAAGAATTAGTGAGTGAAAAATGATAATTTGAAAAATTATCCCCAGAATCTGCCGAAGTGAGAACATATAGAACAAACATCTGATACAATGCAAGGATCAAATGAATGCAATGGAGTGCAACAACGCAATTAGTAATAAAAACTACGGAATACAGTAAAGCTGCCGCAAGAGTACCTATGGAGAATACTTCACCCGCTCAACCTCAAAAGTTACATTCACCTAAAATAACCACAAACTAATGCTTCATTGCATACATCGAACTGCGAATGCCAGGTACTTCGAACATTGCGCACTAGTGTGACCCCCGTGGAAGTGCTAACGAACTTCTACAGAGGAGGCTGCACCACTTGCCGCAACACACGAAGTTTAATATCTTAGAAAATGGAGATGTTACAAAGAAATGAACAGGTTCCACAACCGAATTTGACGAGGAAGGGGGGGGGGGGGGGAGGAGCTGGGGTTTGTACCCACTGGTCTGTAGCTACTACAGCAATCTCACATTACGTAGCTAAAGTAAGCAATAAACTTACGAATTGATCCCTGACGTCTGCAGCTACGTCGCCCATGAACTTAGTACAAAAGCATAAAAATGGAACTAATAATAGCAGGAGTCATTTTCCACGGAGTGTGGGTCATCGAGATTAGACGTTTGCCATTCACTTATAGGTACTGCATGATTTCAAATAAACCATAAATACACCTCGATCCAGTAAAACAATATTAAAGTTGCAAATTGAAGTGGATCATTAGCAACCGTAAAAATTACCAACAGTTCACGGCAAAACTTTTCGGCTATGAACGGTCAACCAATCACAAACATAGTAAATGGTGAATAAAATCGAGCTCACCATTCACAACAAACCTGCAATGGCTCAGGAAGCAAAAAAAAAAAAAAATTGGCTGCAAACCAGGATCACAAAATCCACAAGTCACAGCGCACGCCGCAGCAACAACCTGTTGTGCGGCACAACTGGCGAACAGGGGACCCGAGTCCCAGTGGGCCAGCGCACGAAGGCCAAGTCCGCGAAAAAATAGTAAAGCTCAGCGTGACAAAACATCCAGCTGATACCGATGTTTAAATTCTGTGGCTTGTGCGCCACCCGCTCACCTGGACCTGAAAATCACTCACACAGGAGAGTTTGACGGTAATTTTGAAGATGTGTTACATAGCTCGGCGACGGGGTCCCTTAGAGGTTCATACTTAAATGATTTATAGGAAACATTTTTAGGAATATGTCATTTTAAAGTATGTGATTAGGCAGGAATCTAAGTACAGCTTGAACTGTCGAGTAAACAATTATCACAGTGCCAAAGGGATAAAATCTTTAATGTTAATGTACTGTATATAACCTGGTTATCCACGTAAATTAGACATTACCAACTATAGCCTATATTTCACAGCTGCTCGTTTCACTCTCATAATTAATGCTGCCCTGCTCTATCGTTGACAGGTCCTTGTACGTACCCTTGTCCGTTCAGTAAACTATCCTCGTAAATTAAAGATTACAGTCGCGTTATCAGTTGTAGCAGTGCAAGTAACGACGCTGCGCTCTGGTGTGCTCGCACTAGACACTACACTTCACACACTGATAACACAACTGCTGCTTCACATAATCACTATTCGGATCAAGCGCTCCTTTTCGTCCCGACGTTCGCCTGTTCGATGCTATCGCTTAGATATATATCGTTGCCGCGGCGGAGCGCATTGATGCAGTATGCTGCGATGCGAGAGATCGTTCCCCGTCTGGGGTTCGAATCCCCGCTACGGCATTAATGTTTGTGCCGTCTTTAGTATAAGCTAGTTCATAAGTTTAAGGACTGATGACCCAGCAGATAAGTCCCATATGCTCTACAAACATTTGAACACACATGGATTGGATGCCACTGCCACGCCACGTTATATATCTTCAAAATTACCACTTTGACAACAGTTTTACTTCAAGGCCGAACGGCGCCAGCTCAAAACCTATAAGAAGGGGCCAATTCTATTACAATGCACCGTCCTGCATCGTGCGCGATCATAACATTGATTTGTTACTGTTGGTAAAGGTATTTACTTTTCTGTATTTCCCTTTAACAAATATTAGGGAAGATGAAAAATGGAAAAACAAAAATCTTCAAAATAAGAAAATTTTGAAGAGACATCACGACGACGTCTGAAACCAGAACAATTACGTATGACCGAAAACAGGAACAAGTGAACAAATTCCACTGCGCGAGGTGACAATAGTCAATTCGGACTGAACTAAGGGGTAAAACTGAAGAGTCTGTTGCCCGTGTTTCTAGTATGGCGCGTATGTTGGCCCTCACGTGCAGGAGGAAAAAAAAAAAAAAAAAAAAAAAAAAAAAAAAAAAAAAAAAAAAAAAACCACCCTCTTGTTTAACCTATACCTAACCTAACTTTCACTTAAAATGATCACGGTTTAGTACAGATCACAAATAAAACATACCTGCTCTATGGTTAACTGCTGTGGTGTTGCCAACATTCGCAGAGCTTGGGCAACAGACTGCAGTTTAGCCGAACTAAGGTTACGCCGAAATCGAAACGTTGGTTCTTAACACGACCGGAAACTAACGTGTCCCCACTTCCACTGAAACGAGAATACTCTAGCATCGGTCTAGAGCTTAATGTGAGGTTTGCACAACACTAATTTCACGTTCGAAATGCAAAACACGAATTATAAATCCAATACAACAGGTCCTGAGAAAAAGCCTACGACGAAACGATGCATACCGGCTGCCTCAACTGAAAACCTTGTCCATGAGCTGCTTCTTCCGAGGAACCAGTACTGCACGCCAGCAGGTAGGAGACTCCACTCGGCACCACGTGGACTGCCGCGGCCCCGCACTCACCTGGAGCTGTTCCACGGGATACCGCCGGCGCCCGCACCGGCCCAGGCACGCTGTCCGCTGCCACCGCTCGGCAGCTCCTGCCGCGGCGCGCACGCACACTTGACTGGGCGCGCGCAGCCTGCGCGCTGCTCGGCCAGCGCGGCTGGTGGGGCGGCGCGGCTCGCTCCCCATTGGCTGGCCGCGCCCGCCACCACCCGCCCAAGGTCACGCGCACCCCTGGCCGCTCGCGAAAACAGCCAGCCGTCCCTCCATAACGACCCACTATTCACGCTCTCCGACCGCGTCCTTCGCTTCGATTAAATGGATGGCAGGGGTTGCGTGTGCTTGCACCACGAGCTCGATACGGGTAGAAAAAACTGTTTACGTTTTGTGATGTGTTTGTTGTGGACGGCAAAATTGTGTTTTGAACCCATCTTTCAATTTATTCTTTCAATATATGGAACAAAAACTGGAACAAGATCTCGCATGTATGTCAAAATATTATAAAGAAACATTTTTAGTTCCTTTTGTCCTGTTTTTCCCACAGTTGCTATTTTATTATAGTGTAGGTATTTCAGTTATCTGTCTATGCAACTGATTTAATAAAATATTTTATTGCTATATGCATTTCGCCTTTATTTGGAAGGCATCATCAGTAGTAATATTTCTACATCTACATACATACTCCGCAATTCACCGTAAGGTACGTGGCGGAGGGTACACTGTACCACTACTAGGCATTTCTTTTCCTATTCCACTCCCAAATAGAACGAGGAAAAAAAGAATGCCTATATGCCTCCGTACGAGCCCTAATTTCTCTTATCTTGTGTTTGTGATATTTACGCGAAATGTAAGTAGGCGGCAGCAAGATCGTACTACACTCAGCTTGAAAGTCCGGTCCTGTAAATTTACTTAACAGAAATTCACGAAAAGAACGTCGTCTATCTTCCAACGATCCCCAATTGAGTTGCCGGAGCATTTCCGTGACACTCGCGCAATGGTCGAACCTACCGGTAACAAATCTATCTGCTCGCCTCTGAACCGCCTCTATGTCTTCTTTTAAACCGATCTGCTGCGGGTCCCAAACACTTGAGCAATACTGAAGACGTCGTCGTACGAGAGTTTTATACGCTGTCTCATTTACAGGTGAAGTACATCTTCCCAAAATTCTCCCAATAAACCGAAGTCGGCTGTCCGCTTTACTCACAACTGTCCTTACATGCTCGTTCCATTTCATATCGCTCTGCAATGTTACGCCTAGATATTTGAACGACGCGACAGCATCAAGAAGCTCACTACTAATGCTGTATTCGAACTTTATAGGATTGTTTTTCCTACTCATGCGAATCACCTTACATTTTTCTACATTGAGAGCTAGCTGTCACTCTTCGCACCAACTAGAAATTTTGTCTAAGTCATCCTGTATGCTATTACAGTCAGTTAACGATGACACCCTCCCATACACCACAGCATCATCAGCAAACAGCTACAAATTACAACTTACTCTGACCATCAGATCATTTATATAGATAGAAAATAATAGCGGTCTTATCACACTCCCCTGGGGCACACCTGACGATACACTCGTCTCCGATGAACACTCGCCCTCGAGAAAAACGTACTGCGTTCTATTACTTAGGAAGTCTTCCAGCCAGTCACAAATCTGTGAACCTATATTTCATGGATATAGCTTTACATCTGGTGCTCATTGGTTGCTTCCAGATGTTCTCGTTTAGTTCTGTGCATTTTGCCGTGTTTGTTATTCCAGCACTTCACAGTTAGCACCACTAGGCACAGAAACAAAAACAGCATGTGCCTAGTGGTGCTAACTGAAGTGCTGGAACAACAAATACGGCAAAATGCACAGAACTAAACGAGAACAGTTGGAAGCATCCAATGAGCACCAGATGTAAAGCTATATCCATGAAATTTTGCCACTGATGATGCCTTCCAAATAAAGGCGAAATGCATACGGCAATAAAATGTTTTATTAAATCAGTTGCATAGACAGATAACTGAAATACCTACACTATAATATTATTATAAAGAAAATTTTCTTAAGCCGAATTTACCAAAAACTCAAGTATGTGCTTTCCATCTACGTACTAAGATAACAAGAAGAGAGCTGCATGTTGTGCATGTTGTGTGGGAGGGTAGAGTTCTACAGCATGAAAGCCATGCGAAGTATCTGGGCATTATCTTGGTCAGATCACCAACTTACGAACATCATTGTTACAAGACCAGGCAGTTACGACAAGAAATCTCCTCCTGAAGAAATTGCTGCTGCTGTTATGGTCTTCAGTCCGGAGACTGGTTTGATGCAGCTCTCCACCCTACTCTATCCTGAGCATGCCTTTTCATCCCCTCATAAGAACGGCAACCCACATCCACTTCAATCTGCTTACTATACGCGTCTCTTGGTCTCTCTCTGCAATTTGTACTCCACACACTTCCCTCCATTGCTGAAGTTACGATTCCTCGATGTCTAAGACTTTGTCCCACCAATCAATCCCTTGTTTTAGTCAGGCTATGCCAAAAATTCCTTTTCTCGCCAATTCTGCTCATTATCTCTTAATTAGTTATGCGAGCTACCCGCTTAATCTTCAACATTCTTCTGTAGCACCACATTTCAAAAGCCTTTATTCTCTTCCTGTCCGCACTGTTAATCGTCCATGTTTCACTCCCGTACAAGGCAACACTCCACACAAATACCTTCAGAAAAGACTTCCTTACACTTAAATTAATATTAATGGTAGCAAATTTCTCTCTTTCAAAAATACTTTTCTTCCCTTGTAACAAAACTCACCTACCACCTTCAGTGTTTCGTTGCCTAGTCTAATTCCTTCAGCATCGCCTGATTTTCTAAGACCGCAGTCAATTATTTTCGTTTTGCTCTTGTTAAAGTTCATTTTATACGCTCTCCAACACACTGTCCATTCCATTCAACTGCTCTTCCAGGTCCTTTGCTGTCTCTGACAGAATTACAATGTCATCCGCAAAACGCAATATTTTTATTTCTTCACCTTGAACTTTAATCCCTATTCCAAATTTCCCCTTGCTTTCCTTCACCGCCTGCTCGATGTACAAATTGAATAACATCGGAGAAAGGCTACAACCCTGTCTTACTCCCTTCCAACTAATCATTTCCTTCCATGCCCTTCGAGTGTGATAACTGCGGTCTGGCTTTTGTACAAGTTCTAATAATTCTCCCTGATTTTACCCCTGCTGACTTCAGAATTTGGAAGAATGTATTCCAGTCAACATTGTCAAACGCTTTCTGCAAATCTACAAAAGCTAAAAACTAGGTTTGCCTTTCCTTAATCTATCTTCTAAGATAAGACGTAAAGTGAGTATTGCCTCCCTGGTTGCTACGTTCCTCCTGAATCCAAGCTGATCTTCCCCGAGGTCAGCTTCTACCAGCTTTTCCATTCTCCTGTAGATAATTCGTGTTAAAATTTTGCAACCATGACTTATCAAACTGATTGTTCAGTAATTTTCACACATGTCTGCGCCAGATTTCTTTATAATGTGGATAATTACATTTTTATGAAAGTCTGAGTGTATTCCACCTGTCTCATACATCTTACACACCAGTTCAAATAGTATTGTCATGGCTGGCTCTCCCAGAGACTTTAGTAGCTCTGAGGGTATGTCATGTACTCCCGGGGCCTTGTTCCGACCTAGGTCTTTCAGGGCTCTGGCAATTCATACCTCAGTATAGTATCTCCTATTCTGAAGAAATTGTGTGGGAGCAAATGGGGACCAAGCCCAAAAACGTTAGGAACTACAGCCCTTTCTTTCTCCACCGGAGAATTTGCAGCCCCATGTGTGGTGCAGATCAGTCCACGCCAAACTAGTCAACACTGCTCTAAACGAAACCTGCAGAATTATTATAGGCTGCATGAAACCGACCCCCTAAATAAACTTTACAAAGCAGCAGGTTTTTGAAACACCCAACATGCCGATGTGAATTTCAATATATTGAAAAGTTCAAACGAAGTTTCAATGACAGATATCCGCTTTTTGGAGCAGAATTTCCATTCAGTCGGCTTAAATCCAGAAGAATCTTTCTGAACACAGAATAGAGCCGCCAGAAAATTTTCCTATCCAACAAGAACCACCAACAGGAATGCACCTGGACTGGAAAATCTGAAGGTCGCTGAACAGAATTGGAACTGGTGTGGATCGCGTCAAGTCAAACCTGGCGAAATGGGAATTCATTAGCAATCTAGATGTGAATGTGGAGAGACACAGACGATGGAGCACGTAACAAACTGCTCTGATGGTCCGTCTATATACAATTACGAAGATTTATGGCTCGCAATAGAAAATGCCATCAACGAGGCCCAGTACTGGGCTTAAATATTTTAGTTCTGAATTTGAAACCTGGACACGAGAAAGTAAAGTAAGACTGATGTACTCTTTTATTATTATTATTATTATTGTACATTTTTGCCTTTAAGACAGTGTTTAAACTTCAATTAATATGATTATTTCTTCTTTCTTTCCGGACATGGGTTCCTATTCAAAATGTTATATCCTCACTACCCTATACAAGTCCTAGAAGTTTGTAACGAGAATTTCCCCCCATCCAGTATGTATCCCTAAGCTATTCATCGAGCTGTACTTAAGTACTCAACATATCATATAATCTGTTTTGCATATTCTCGTTTTGTTTGTCACTATTTCCCACTCAACCAATTCTTCCAGAGTCAAGTTCACTATTGCTGCAAGCTACCGCAAAACTATCACTAGTGTCTCTCTTGTTATGAAAGTTTCTGCCTACTCTTCTTAGTGCTTAGTGCTTAATGTGTCTCCTTTGCGGTTTTTTTTGCGGTTTTCTGATGGACCACATCCGAGTTCTAACTAAAGTTAATTCCAGACCCACTTTCAGAAACAGTTCCATTTCCATATTGCTACATGGTATCAGCAAAGCCGTTTCATTCAAGATTGCTATCTTTATCTGGTATTCTATTTATGGTAGGCTCTTTGCTTTGGCAATTCTGTATAAACTGCTCTACTTTGTACATTATTTTGTCACCTCAATGTTTGCTGTTCTAGTTTTCCAACTGGTCTTTGGACCATGCTAGAAATACCAAATCATCTACTAAGTATATTTACTTCTACACGTTTATAGGCTTGCTACTTCGATATACGACAATAGGAGTGATGATGATTATTCATTTAAAGAAACTGAAGGTCTATCGTAATCAATCTCTTGATTGACCTCCCAGGGCGGAATTACACTCAATGTGCCTGTGTCTGGAGTGTATCTCATAAGTGTGTGAGCGATTGCTAAATAAATGGTGAGGATATCCCACCATAAGCAAGACATTTAAATTTATATTCTTTTTGTTACGTATGTTTATGCACTATGTGCGCTATCATAATTCTTACATCATGTTAAATGGACTGAGTAAGATGCTTATTCGTGATTGCCGTTCTAAATTAGTATGTCGTGTCATGATTTTTATACTTATTTTGGCCCGTGGTATCTCGTGTTTTATTGTGTTTACTTTGTGGCGTGATCTACACTCCAAATAATAAAAGTAGCGTAATGTTTCATTACAGAAGAAATACTTGAGAAACATTTAATAACCACGATACAAAGTAAACACAGGATGTGGTGGATTCGGAAATTGGCAGGCTCGCAACAGTAATAACATCTGAGATAAGATTTAATAAGCTGGAAAGAAGATGATGTATTAGTTCCTATTCTTATGTCATCTTCCACTTCTCCTTTTCCAAACAGGCCCTAAAACTTTTCTCCTAGCAAATGTAAGCAATTAATGCCATCGACGTTTATTTCCCCAAACTCGACTGATTGATTTGTATGTACCATTTGTCAATGATTGGGTAGATCAACATGTATACTCTGAAAATCACTGTGCACTGCAAAGAAAATAATTTCCATTATAAAAACTGCCAGCACTTACTTCTGTTCGATTCGCGTATGGATCACGTAGAAAACACTTGCTTACAACCCTCTAAAATGTAATCTCGTCTGTGTAATCCCTACTGGAGTGACACGCACGGACATTTAGTGTATTCTCCAATACCTATATTAATGCTGCGTCGTGTATCTGCTATCAGGCCTTTTCCAGGTAACACCTTCTGATCTATTTGGAACGGATCCTGTACATTTGAACATCATCATAGGATGAACCGTGCGAGTATGTGGTGAGCAATATTTTTTGTAGGCTCTCCCCAAGCACTTTGCGCCCCCCCCCCTTTTTTTTTTTTTTTTTTTTTTTTTTTGCAATTCGGCAATGATTCTTGCAAATCCTGGAGAATGAATAAGTTCTTGGTTTACCATACACGTTTAGACGGCGAGAGATCTGATGAACGTGCTGTACACCTCGAAGGGCATAATGCACGGCAGCAGCCAGATGCGCACTGACCTGCTGAAGAAGCTCTCCTGTCGGAGAATTGGCAGTAGCAGGGGGTAACAGCGTGTGCAACGTAGCGAGTGCTGCTAACTCTGCCTAGCAATAAATAAATAAATAAAGTGTCATTAAACTTGAGTGGACACCATTGAGTGAAAAGTGAATGCAGTTTGGAACAGGCATCTCACCAGATCTGCCGCACACACGTGTATCTCCATCACTCGCAGACATGACCTATTCTCATCAATGAAGAAAAAAGAGTGCCATTCCACTCTCCAGTCGATTGTTCTACAGCACCAGGATAATCGCGATTGGTGGTGTTGTTTCAGATTCGTGCGAACAGACTCCCAAATGCTCCCTGATGACAGCAGATGCAGCTCGTGCCCACGTGTCGTCACTGGATGATGGTCGTCGGGCACAACTGCTTGCACAGAGTGTACTAGGCTCACACCTGCAAGGTGTGGATGGGGATGTTTCACAGACACAAATGAAAGCCGATCATGGGCGTAGATAAAGGTTAAGGAGAAGGGGAGGAAGAGGATCCCCGAGCGCTATCCATAGAGGTTTATTTACTTTAAATCGCTCGCAGTGCCCAACTATGTTCGAATTTGGAACGATGGAACGGTTTGACAGTTTATCTGCAGACATTTTGTATACTAATCTGAATGCCCCACCCCCTCAGAAGAATGAAATATCTACGATTACTGTAGTAAATCAGTACCGCAATCAGCCATAACATTTGTATAAAAGTACAGCAGTCAACAATCCAAAGATTGAACACCACAGTGCTTTACTAGGTAGGCATGGTCCTGTTTGGAGGTGGTGTGCCGTTGCCTTCCCCCGACCTTCGAACTGACTTACCCAGCCAGGTACAGGGGGACCTACAGTTTAACGTGGGTTCAGAACTACGGTGCTCAAATGATATATCGGACCAAACTGCGTGGTCATCAGTCCCTAGCTTACAAACAACTTAAACTAAGGTAAACTAACCTAAGGACAAACACACACACACACACACACACACACACACACACACACACACACACCCATGCCCCAGAGAGGACTCGAACCTCCGACGGCGAGCAACCGCGCACTCCACAGCGAGGGCCGCGGTGGAGTAGCCGAGCGGTCTAAAGCGCTGCGGAGCGCGCGGTTGCTCGCCGTCGGAGGTTCGAGTCCTTCCTAGGGCATGGGTGTGTGTGTGTTATCTTTAGGTTAGTTTACCTTAGTTTAAGTAGTTTGTAAGCTACGGACTGATGACCACGCAGTTTGTCCGATTGATTTCCAAACATTTCATTTCAATTCCGCAGCGAGGCGCCTTAGACTACGGTGCTGCTTGATATTTGTCACAACACTGCCAGAGGGTAAAGATGTGTAAAGTGACAGATAAAAGTTCTAGGACCTGGCGGGGATCGAACCCACGACCTTTGTATTCATAGCCTGGCACTGTAGCACTGTGCTACCGAGCCGCATAAATATATACACTGTACTGTTATATTTAGGATAAGAATATCTAACGTTGTAACCTATGGATTCACATAACTTTGTTATTTTAGGACCACAATGTACACGTGAAAAACACTACCGTCTGAAGATGGGCTTATGCCCGGAATTAGTAACGGTGAAATATATTGATTAATAAAAATCTTGTTGCTGGTTGCGGTATTTAAATCTACATCTACATCTACATGGGATACTCTGCAAATCACATTTAAGTGCCTGGCAGAGGGTTCATCGAACCACAATTATACTATTTATCTCCCATTCCATTCTCGAATAGCGCGCGGGAAGAAAGAACACCTGAATCTGTCTGTTCGAGCTCTGATTTCTCGTATTTTATTCTGATGATCATTTCTACCTATGTAAGTGGGAGTCAACAATATATTTTCGCATTCGGAGGAGAATGTTGGCGATTGGAGTTTCGCAAGTAACCCACGCCTCAGCGATAAGCGCCGTTGTTGTAATGATTCCCATCCCAGATCCTGTATCATTTCCGTAACGCTGTCTCCCCTGTATCGTGACAATACGAAACGAGCTGCCCTTCTTTGGACACTTTCGATGTCCTCCGTCAAACCCACCTGATAAGGATCCCACACTGGGCTGCAATACTCCAAAAATGGACGGACAAGCGCAGTATATGCAGTTTCTTTAGTAGTTCTGTTGCATCTTTTAAGGATTCTGCCAATAAAACTCAGTCTCTGGTTCGCCTTTCCCACGATATTATCTACGTGTTCTTTCCAGTTTAAGTCTGAAGTAATAGTGATTCCTAGGTATTTTGTGGAGTTTACGGCGTTCACATTTGATTGATTTATGTTGTAAACAAAGTTTAACGGATTTCTTTTCGTACTCATGTGGACGACTTCACACTTCTCATTATTTAGAGTCAATTGCCAATTTTTACACCATACTGATATCTTATTCAGATCGTTCTGCAGTTGGTTTTGATCTTCAGATGATTTTACTAGACGGTAAATGACGGCGTCATCTGCAAACAACCTAAGAGAGCTACTTAGATTTTCCCCTAAATCGTTTATGTAAATAAGGAATAGCAGAGGACCAATAACACTACCTTGTGGAACGCCCGATATCACCTCTGTTTTAGTCGATGCCTTACCATCGATTACTACGAACTGTGTCCTCTCTGACAAGAAATCCCCTATCCAATTGCAAATTTGGGGCGATATACCATAACCACGCAATTTGATTAAAAGCCGTTTGTGAGGTACGGTGTCAAAAGCTTTCTGGAAATCAAGAAATACGGAATCGATTTGCGAACCTTTGTCGATAGCACCCATCACTTCGTGTGAATATAGAGCTAGTTGTGTTTCGCATGAACGATATTTTCTAAATCCGTGTTGACCTTGGGTCAATAGATCGTTCTGTTCGAGATAATTCATAATATTTGAATACAGGATATGTTCCAAAACCCTGCTGCAAATTGACGTCAATGAAATAGGCCTGTAGTTTAGTGGGTTACTCCTACTGCCTTTCTTGAATATAGGTGTGACCTGTGCAACTTTCCAATCTTTTGGTACAGATCCTTCTATGAGAGAGCGGTTGTATATGACTGTTAAGTAAGGAGCTATCGCTTCAGCATAATCAGATAGAAATCTAATGGGTATACAATCCGGACCAGAAGACTTGTTCTTATTAAGTGATTTTAGTTGCTGCACTACTCCGATGATATCTACTTCTATGTTACTCATTACGGCATCTGTTCGTAATTCGAAATCTGGAATATTGGTTTCGTCTTCTTTAGTGAATGAGTTTCTAAAAGCTAAGTTTAGTAACTCTGCTTTAGTAGCGCTGTCATCGGCAGGATCGCCACTACTATCACGTAGTGAAGGTATTGTTTGTGACTTTCCCCGAGTATATTTAACATATGACCAAAATCTCTTTGGGTTTTCAGTCAAATTACGGGAAAGAGTTACTACAGTAATATTATGAACACAGCTGCGGTGTTCTCTAACCAAAAATTTCCTCCTGCCAAGAACAAACTGTGCCAAACAGGTGCAGCAATCCAGCGATACATTCCACCCTAGTTCCCACAGGCCCACAAAGGGACCTCGTTCAAATTGTCGACGGTATTCAGCAGGAGTACAGTGTTATCGGTGGGATATGGTTATACAGTTGTACCCTAGAATGTTCGCTGTGTACGTTCTCTCTCTCCGCCCCTCTAAGTTCACCTCTGGACCTAGTTATTGCATGTAAAGTCAAAACAGGCCCCGAGTGCACCAATGACCGACAAATTACTCACTAACCCTTAACCCCTCAGTATATCCCTTGGGGATGTTTCCATTTGTAATTTTACAAGTCGGCAGTGTCGGTGTATAATGCAGGTGGTCGCCGACGAAACAAGGCGGTTCGAGCCGGCAATCAGAGCGCTTGTGGCTCGCTGTACGTGCAGCGTGTCCGCGACCGTTGACAATGGTGGGGTCCGCGCTTTGTGGCTGGACGCAGGTCAGTTCTGCAGGCGGCGGTTGGAGCAGCAGACAAAGCGCGCGGCCTGTTTGTGCGCGCAGCGCAGGTAGGCCTCGCCTCCCCCTGGACACCCCACACAAGCAGCCGCAGTCGCTACACCACACCATTTTCCTCGCCCAGGTGTGCGCTCCGCAGTCGCCGCTCGCACTTGCCACTGCTCCTTCCTTCACATCGAGACGCCGCGAGGCACTGTAGCGGTGTAAGCTACATTACAACAATATTACCGAAATCCATTTGTCGTACAATCTTAGGACATATTCTGAGCTCAAACGTAGTAAGGTATCTCGCGGGCTATGGTTGAACGGCGACAGGCAGGTAACATATTTATCGATTTTCAAAAAACGTCTGACACAGTGCCACACCGCAGACAGCTAACCAAGGTGCGACCATATGGAATAGGTAACCAAATATGTGAGCGGCACGAAGACTATGGTTCGACCCACGAAGGATGGCGGGTCGCGCATGTCTGGCACAGACGGGGAATGCATTGTTGCCAGTTTCAAGCAACTGTTACGTTATGCGTATACAGTGTCGCAGCAGCCACGGTGGGGGGGGGGGGGGGGGAGGAGGGAGGACTAATGGAGCTGAAGGCCCCCTCCAGCACCTCGCAAAATAAATAAATAAACAGGCCGGAACCGAAATTGGACATAGTACACATGTAATAAGTAACAACGTAAGTATAATTTGCCAAGCACAACTTAACAAAGACCAGCTTTGGTGCTGCCGCTATTGTTACTGCTATCCTGCATTTACGAGCCGACTGTTCATATGCACGGTCGGCTGCAGTGGCCGAGGGGACTGAGGCGCTTCAGTCACGGTCTGCACGGCCACTACGGTCGGGGGTTCGAATCCCCCCCTCGGGCATGGATATTTGTGCCGTCCTAGTTCGTAAGTAGTTTGTAAGTTTAGGGACATGACCCCGTAGCTAAGTCCCATAACCTTTAAAACATTTTTTTTCATATGCGGCGACCCGCTGCTTAGCAGTTCAGCGGCGCTACCGAGTGGAATCTAATGAAGGCCGCCAAAAACTACGAACAACAAAAGTGTTATTTTATTCTAATTTTTACACATAGAGTCTCATGTTAATTGCACAGTTATAACATCGGCGAGATTCTTATATTGCTGATAGCGAATGATAAGAACCCCTTACTAATGATAAATTCAGTAGGCCAGAGGTGCCCACAAGAGAGGGGGGGGGGGGGGGAGGGAGTCATGTCGAAAACTACGTCACTGAAATTTCTGTGTGGAAGGGGGTGAAAAATAAGTACTTTTGGCCAGCCTGGGCGGTGCTTTATAAAACAATTTACAAAACGTGAAATACAAGTTCCTTAATTTTAAAATTAAATGGCAAAACCATTTTTATTAGGTGATAAACTAGGAATCCAAGAGCTAATATATCTGGTGTGGGAAGGGCACTTCTGCAATCTGATTTATTTTAAAAAAATGAGGCCCCCCCAGAACCAAATACCGACTGAGCCACTGTGCGCATACAGGGGTTTTGCGCTTGAAGAAAGCCTATATCGCTAGCTTTTCACACGGCAGCACCAACAGTGATGACAACTTGCTACAAATACAGTGATATCCACTAAATAACACCGGTTGCGGTGGCCGAGCGGTCTGCGGCACGCCTTTCACGTTCTGCACGGCCACTACGGTCGGGGGTTCGAATCCCTGCTCGATTTGGATGTTTGTGCCGTCGTTAGTATTAGCTAGTTCATAATTAGTTTGTAAGTTTATGGACTGCTGACCCCATAGTTAAGTCCCATAAGCTGTACGAACACTAAAGAACTCGCTTCAATCTTTGTTATATGCTGGCAATGGTTACAACATTCACAGCAATAGTGTACTCTCATTGGCCGTGGGAGAACGCATGTAGCAGGTGCGCAGAAGCAGCCTAAAGTCGTCCGCCGTCGTTCCTGGGTCCAACTATAGTTAGGTAACAGAACACAGAACGTTGTCCTCGGTGGCGAGTGTTCATCAGAGACTAGAGTATCGTCAGGGGTGCCCCAGTGAAGTGTGATAAGTCCGTTATTGCATCTATATAAATGATCTGACGGTCAGAGTCAATTGCAATCTGCACCTGTTTGCTGCTGATGCTCTGGTGTACAGGAGAGTGCCGTCAATGAATGACTGTAGTAGGATGTAGGATAACTTCGACCAAATTTCTAGGTGGTATGTGGATTGGCTAAAACAATCCCACAATGTTCGAATACAACATTAATAGTAAGCTGTTTGGCAGAGTCGCGTCAATTTAAATATTTAGGCGTAACGGTGCACAGCGATATGAAATGCAACGAGCATGAAAGGACAGTCATGGGGAAGGCGAATGGTCGACCTCGGTTTATGGGCAGAATTTTGAGAAGATCTGATTCGTCTGTAAAGGAGACCGCATATAAAACGCTGGTGCGACCCCGTCTTGTGTGTTACTCAAGTGTTTGGGATCCCCACCAGATCAGTTTAAAGGAAGACATAGAAGCAATTCATAGGCGTTCTGTTAGGTTTGTTACTGATAGGTTTGATTCATGCGCGAGTGTTAATGAGATGCTTCGGGAAGTGAAACCCAGCAAGGTGGACTCTCATTCGGAAGGACGGTGGTTCAAATCCACCTCCGGCCATCCAGACTTCCTAAATCACTCCAGGCAAATGCCGCGATGGTTCCTTTGAAAGGGCATGGCCGATTTCCTTCCCCCATCCTTCCAAAAATCCGAGCGTAAGCTCTGTCTCTAATGATCAAGCTTTCGACGGGACGTTAAACCCTAAGCTTACTTCCTTCCTTCCTTCGGGAACAGAAATAAGAGTCGCTGGAGGGAAGGCGACGTTCTTTCAGAGAAACACTGTTGAAGAAATTCAGAAGGCTGGAATCTGAAGCGGACTGTAGAAAGATTATACTGCCTACATACATAAGCTCATAGAGATAAGAGCTCTACAGATCCATATAATTATCCGTTTTTCCCTCGTTCTATACGGGAGTGGAACAGAAAAGCAAGTAACTGATAGTTGCACTAGGTTCCCTCTGCCACGCACCTTTGACTGGATTGCGATGTATGTAGATGAATGTCAATCAATATGGATTCCGTAGCAATGAATCAAGTTAGATCCAAATTATTCCCCTTTTCTCATATGACATGCTGAAAGTCAGGGATCAAGACAGTCAAGTGAATGCAGTATTTCTCGATTTTAGAAAAGCACTTGAATCAGCACCACGCCTATGCGTATCATCAAAAGAGCGTTTATAGGAAGCCTCAAGCAGAATTTGTGACTGGACTGGTCATTTAGTGGTAAGGAGGGTAGGAGAATTTTATACTGGCGTCCTCGACAAGCATAGAAGCAATGCTAGGAGTGCCCCAGTGAAGTTTACTGGGACATTTGCTGTTCACGTTCTACTGATGTCCTGCCAGTTATTAATAATAACCACAGACCTTTCGCAGATGTGCAGATATCTATACTAAAGAACCGTTTGAAAAGCTCTGCTAAATAGCCACTCGGGTGTTTATTACATTTAAGAATTCCCTTAACTGCTCAGAAATGTAAAATTGGGTAACTGAAAAAAAAGAAAGAAAAACCGTACTCCCATGTCTACTGCGTCAAAACTGAAATGAGTCAAATCATAAAAATCTGTGTACGTTCCTGCACTCTATCCCGGCTTGGCGCAGCTACAATGTTTCATAGATTCCAGGAAAAATATACGCTCTTTGTTGCAGTTACTTTTGTTTTTAATTAATAATAAGTGTTTCGTACTCATGCCGAATTTTCAGATCATCTTTAGCTCCGAAGGCAGCATTACTCGTGATTAAATATCATTAAAGGATTGTCACTGAAGCGAATACTCACTATCGACGAGTCTGAATTCAAATAATCGCCGTATGTCGGAGTTCGGTGAGAAGGTAAGCAGGCGATCACAGCAATGTGTCACGTACATAAAAAATTATGCTAATTTTGAACTCATGTTCACCTGTCAACTCACTATGCGGCCTTCCTACTTAGCATACACGTTGTTAACCCACTGTTCGTTTCTGCATGTTGAACATTCCTGTAATCGTCTACTTATCTTCGCACCGTACTCCACCATGCTCCGGTCTTTTTAGATCACACTTGATGATGTGATTATTCGCCTGTATACCATCACTTTAATGCCTCTTTATGATGACTAATGCGGCCTTCGAAGTTTAAGACAACAGCGCGAAATTTGTTATTTTCAGCATAACAATTTGGTAAGTGATAACCATACAGGGGATCATCGTATTGGAATAGTCACTGATAAAGCAGGTGACTGACAATGCCTCATCAGTGGAGTACTAGAGAAATGCTTTCACTCCACAAAGGCGATTGCTTACAAATCTTTCGTGGAATCCATCCTAGAATATTAGAAATGTTTGGGACTCGAACCGATTACGACTAAATGGAGCTATTGGACTACACTATGTGATCAAAAGTATCCGGACTTCTTGCTGAAAATTGCAAGTTTGTGATACCCTCCATCGGTAGGAACTCAGTATGGTGTTGGCCCACTCTTAGCCTTGATGACAGCTTCAACTCTTGCAGGCATGCGTTCGGTCGGGTGATGGAAGGTTTCTTGGGGAATGGCACCCCGTTATCCACAGAGTGCTGCACTATTTAGCGTATGTGGTTTTCAAGTACAAATGGTTTCCATAATTACATATAGATACGAGGTATGTCCACAAAGCAAGTTCCGTTTGGTTATATAAAACAAACGTGTACAGATACAGAAAAAAATATTTATTGTACAAACATAAACAACTATTAAACTACTTTTCTACATAGCTTCCGAAATTTTTAGGCATTTGTCATAGCGTAGCAGAAGTCTTTGTAAGCCTTCTTCGTAGAAGGTTGCCGCCTGTGTATTCAACCATGTGGTAACATGTTCTTTCAGCTCGTCATCATCGCTGAAGTGTTGACCACCATGGACAGGTTTTAGGTGTAAGAAGAAAGTCACTAGGAGCGAGACTGTACGGAGGATGATCAAACACATCGCAGTGAAATTCCCGTAAGAGTTGTTTGGTCACATTCTCCTTGTGTGGTCGGGCGGCAACGTGAAGGGAAGAAGAAGACTCCTTTCATTTCTTCTTACACTTAAAAGCTGTCCTTGGTGGTCAACAATTCAACGATGATGAGCCGAAAGAACATGTTTGCCACATGGTTGAATACACAGGCGGCAACCTTCTACGAAGAAGGCATACAAAGACTTCTGCCACGCTGTGACAAATGCCTACAAATTTCGGAAGTTATGTAGAAAAGTAGTTGAACAGTTGCAGATTTTTATACAATAAATATTTTTTTCTGTATCTGTTCACGTTTGGTTTATATAACCAAACGGAACTTACTTTGTGGACATACCTCCTATATACCATGACATTTGAAATCAAATTAACAATTTGGCAAGCAAACAAAATCAAACTACAAAATTATATTAATGTTGTATGTTCACTCGACAGCTTTAGGGGAGGCTTCATACAGTTCTCCAATAGTTCCTGTGAATGCACGTTTTGGGCACTGCACTGAGCAGAGGTATCGATGTACGTCGGTGAGGCCTGGCACGAAGTCGGCGTTCCAAAACATCTATGGGATCCAAATCAGTCCATCACAGGGATGTTACTGTCGTGTAACCACTCCCTCACAGGCCGTCCATTATGCACATGTGGTCGATCGTGTTGAAAGATGCAATCGTCATCCCCGAATTGCTCTGCAACAGTGGGAAGCAAGAAGGCGCTTAAAACATCTTTGTAGGCTGGAGGGGATGCCTAGCGGAAAGGCTGGTGCCTGTAACTTGGACCTTCCGTAGCGTCGCTGAATGATGTTTCCGGGCATGGGTTTCCATGCTCACTTTGTTCCTCAAGCCATCTTCCACATCCCCTAGAAGTTTGTTAGTATAGTAGTATAATTCTGAAACACACTGACGTTTGGGACACACACCCATCTCAATCTTCGACGTCCATATACTGCCGGAAATACGCGCAGGACGAAATTTTGTGAGAGACATCTTTTTATTGCTAGCCTGTGACGAATCGCGCTGCGAAGCCCGTGTGCTATAATTTAGATTCACCCTGTATGTTATTGAATAATATCAATATACATTGAAAATGATTTGTATTTATTAATTATTAGTGACGTAATAGGTACAAATTTTGATGATACAATACTGCGATGTCATTTTGTGTCTAAAGTTATAATTTTGAAACAAATGAATCCATTAAATTAACAAAGTCGATGTAATATAGGAAAACTACTTTGAAGTATGAAAGACACCTTTACTTGCCACGAATTACAAGGTTATAGTCAGCAAAATTTGTCTTCTATACAGACCGTAACACACCACCTCATGATGCAAATTACTTTTTTTTTTTTTTTTTTTAAATTCATGATCTAGTTTTCCTCACAGTCGTTACGCATTAGTATTAAATGGGCCGTACATAAATATTTGTCACATATTTTGGAAGTATAATAAATTTCGTGATTTTTATTTGTTAGAAATTTCTAGCAATTACTTTGTTCTTTTCGTGACTTCGTTCTTGACGCATTTGTTGAATGAGACTGAAGCACACTAATGGTGTAGCACATTCTGTGGCTACCTCAAGCAAAATACGCACTAAATGCACTCAAATAGCTGCGACGTCTTTTCTTCTTGGGGAAGTTTTGGGTGGGGTTTCACAAACCCTAGCAAGCTTTAACTGTTTCCTATAATTAATAGGAAAAAAACACCATTACGGTAATGTCATTTTTTAATTAATGCTAACCAGTTTCAGAGGGCCAAGGTACGATCTTCAGGCAATTGCAATGGATACACCGGTTCCCGCCAGATCAACGAAATTAAACACCGTCGGGCGTGGCCACTACTCGGATGAGGAACCGTCCGTATACGTCACGCGCTGTTGACACTTTTACGTTTGCCTTACTGGAGAGGAAACAGGAAGTGTCTCATGGAGTGAAGCATGGGGCACTGTTGACGGTGCTTTGTCCGTCGGATGGAGACGATAAGATCGGCGGCCCTATTGGTGCTTTTCGAGAGGAGTAACATATGTGTCGGCACCGAGTTTCACCCTCTCCCTTTTCCCATCATCTCCAACACGACACTGCACTACACTACACTACACTACACACGCAACCATCCCAGTCGCGTACATTAAAACAGACACTTCAGCACACAGTTGTCACACTTCGCGAAGCAAAGATGTCTGCGGGCGCGAAGGATAGGGAAAAACCTTTCAAATTAGGCGGATGAACGTGCCCTTCGGGGTCTCCCAGCCATTCATGCCATACGCCTTCAGGAAATTTAACAAACGCAATCTGCATTTCTTATAAATTTTTAGGATATAACAAAAAGGTTGCAAACTAATATTTCAGATCTCGATCAGAGGTGCAAGGATTATGAAATGAAGATCAGCATCTCAAAAACGAAAGTAATGTCAGAGGGAAAGAGATTTAAGCAGATTGACAGCCAAATAGGAGGAACAAAGTTAGAGCAGGTAGAAAGTTTCAAGTACCTAGGATGTATTTTCTCACAGGATGGCAACATAGTGAAAGAACTGGAATCGAGGTGCAGCAAAGCTAATGCAGTGAGTGCTCAGGTAAGATCTACTCTCTTCTGCAAGAAGGAAGTGAGTATCAAGACTAAGTTAGCGGTGCACCGCTCTATCTTCCGACCAACTTTGTTGCATGGAAGTGAAAGTTGGGTGGATACAGGTTACCTTATTCATAAGGTAGAGGTTACAGATATGAAAGTAGCAAGAATGATTGCAGGTACTAATAGATGGGAACAATGGCAGGAGGGTGTCCATAATGAGGAAATCAAAGAAGAACTGGGAATGAACACCATAGATGACGCAGTTAGAGCGAACAGACTGAGATGGTGGGGTCATGTTACACGCATGGGAGAAGCAAGGTTACCAAAGAGACTCATGAGCTCGGCAGCGGAGGGTAAGAGGAGTCGAGGTAGACCAAGAAGAAAGTACTTAGATTCGGTGCAGAATGATTTTGAAGTATAAGGCATAACATCAGACGAGGTATCAATGTTAGCATTGAATAGGGGATCATGGAGGAATTTTATGAGAGGTACTTTGCTCCAGACTGAACGCTGAAAGGCATAATCAGTCTCTAATGTTGTTGTTGTTGTTGATATGATGATGATGACTTACAATATATGCAGCTGAAGTCCCAACCGTATACAAAACGAATGCAATTAAACTAACCTGGTTTTAGCAGTGCTTCTTATGAACTCAGAACTACATAACAAACATACTGTGACCAGTCTACTGACATATTTTTGCAATTATCTGGAGAGCAGTGTGGCATGCCATTTAGCAACTAATTACAGAGATTAATCACGTGGTGTATACCATACCCCTACACACCACAGCCATCCCCCCCTCGGGCATGGATATTTGTGCCGTCCTTAGGATAAGCTAGTTGATAAGTAGTTTGTAAGTTTAGGAACTGATGACCCCATAGTTAAGTCCCATAAGCTATACAAACATTTTGAACACCACAGCCGAGTTAAAGTGAAGCGGCCCTGTTTACCGCCAGGCTGGAGGTGGTGGTAATTGTCGAGGAGCAGGGTACAGGGTAGAGGGCAGGAGGGCGGCAGCTGGCACGCGCCTGGCTGTCTTTTTGGTCGTGGCCTACAGGTGGCGCGTGCCGCCGGACAGCTGCCACCGCTGCCCCCTCCCCCCTCTTCCTCAAACACCGTTCTTCCCCTCCGGTCATGTGCAGGATCGACACACAAGAAATCGTCCACATGAAACTTTACACAGGGCAGCTGTAGTGCCTTGGGAAACTATAAAGACAGATTACGTCCGTAGTTGTAAAGGGGCCTTTCATCCATCACTGCAGTCACCTCGTTCAACAACCAAATCCTCACTACAACGAATGCCATCCCTAATTCTTACTGATTCGCGTTTCCAACACAACACAACACAACGCCCATCTCCACCCGTTCCGTCTATCCTATGTAACAACCAACAAATCCCACTAACGGAGTTTCCACTCAACTGCAGTCGCGCCGAATGCGTCAGACCTAGCACACCTTTATTTTCTATACACAGCCGACGTTCCACAACTACCCCTCGTGTTTTGTTGTTGTTGTTGTTATGGTCTTCAGTCCGGAGACTGGTTTGATGCAGCTCTCCACCCTACTCTATCCTGAGCAAGCCTTTTCATCTCCTCATAAGAACGACAACCCACATCCATTTGAATCTGCTTACCATACGCGTCTCTTGGTCTCTCTCTGCGATTTTTACCCCACACACTTCCCTCCAGTGCTAAATTTACGATTCCTCAATGTCTAAGAATGTGTCCTACCAAGCGATCTCTTCTTTTAGTCAGGGTGTGCCAAAAATTCCTTTTCTCACCAAGTCTGTTCAGTATCTCTTGATTAGTTATGCGATCTACCCACCTAATCTTCAGCATTCGTCTATAGCACCACATTTCAAAAGCCTCTATGCTCTTCCTGTCCGCACTGCTTATCGTCCATGTTTCACTCCCGTACAAGGCAACACCCGCGTGTGTACCTACTCCAAATGCTGACGAAATCGCCTGCCTAGCAGTACGACCATCACCACCATACCCTGAAGAGAAGGCCGCAGTGTACGAGTGTGACGTCACACCCAGTAGGCCGCAATTGGGTTTCTAACTGGCTAGCCGCTAGGCTACGTGGGCGTACTCTGTGTGACTTCGCACAAGCGCGCCGCGTCCTTCGCTTTTAGGTGGTGGCGTTTGCAGTCAGTCTTATGCCGGTATTACACGACACACCTAACATGTACGATTCAGGTCTAGACGGCCTGCCACCTAGCGACATAACGGGTGAAGTTACGCTTTTAGCAGACGCTTTATCCGCCGTGTGAAAACACGGACGGTTCTATTCTGCCGTTGATCCGCGCATACGCACTATAGGAGATATATCAGCAGACAGCAGGTGAGCTCTACTACAGCCTTAATCCTTTAACGCATAGTGTAGCTCATCAGCTACACACCTTATTTTTCGCAACATCTCTCAAAACTGATCAACATTTTACCACAAATTCAATTGTAGCTGCTTCTGTACATAGTGTTACATATGCTACTAGCTCGTTCTAGAAATTATAAATCGCATAGCGCTACTGAATCAGTACGGCAGTTTGCTGCATTGAGATACTCCTAACATGTGGGTTTGTTTACTTTACTATTCCTCTTATGCCATGTAAAAGTAGTCAGTCATGTACTACTGTAGCATTATCAGTGCTTTTTGGAAAGATGAGAGGCACAATAGCGACATTTCCTGCATCGGATACATTCTGGAACCACTATACAATTAAACAGCTATGAACTATTTGTTGCTAATAGTGCATAATTTTAAGGACTTTTTTCAATATTTTTCTCAGTACATATGCACTATACATTAATCGTGGTATTGTTTATAGCTTAAAATGTTGCCGGCCGCGGTGGCCGCGGGGACTGAGGCGCTTCAGTCACGGTCTGTACGGCCACTACGGTCGGGGGTTCGAATCCCCCCTCGGGCATGGATATTTGTGCCGTCCTAAGTAGTTCATAAGTAGTTTGTAAGTTTAGGGACTGATGACCCCGTAGTTAAGTCCCATAGACTATACAAACATTTGAACATTTTTTTTTTAATGTTCAAATATTTGTAGAGCTTATGGGACTTAACTGCGGGGTCATCAGTCCCTAAACTTACAAACTACTTACGAACTAGTTAACACTAAGGACGGCACAAATATCCATGCCCGAGGGGGGATTCGAACCCCCGACCGTAGTGGACGTGCAGACAGTGACTGACGCACCGCAGTCCCCTCGGCCACCGCGGCCGGCTAGCTTCAAATAAAAAGACATGCATTAATGCGTTAAGTATACGGGCTATTGAACACAGTTTACGGTCAGGTGGCCTTTGTCACGGCAAATGCTGCAGAAATAACTACTTCCTCCACATGTAAAATAAATATAGATTATTATTTGCGTGTACCCGCACGACATAAAATGCACTTTATAATTATGTATAGGCCGAATCATAACGTATTTCACGCTTGTTGCGCAAGGGTAACCTAATAGTAATCATTTGCACCTGCTTGACATAAAACTGTTTAGTTCATTCGTCTGTATAAAATTAACCAAACTAGAGGATCCATCGGAATACTTCGCACCGTCAGTGGAATGACAAAAAAGTTGGGAAGAAATGGCAGTAAAGTTGAATGTTCAGACGTAGCTTTCTTCAGAATCAATCAATACAAGCGTTTAAAAGCGCGAATGAAAGAGCTTGATCCCTGAGTGTTGTTACGTCAAAATGAACTGCGTACCTTAATTAGAACCGAAGATATCGTAAGACAAACTGATTAAAATATTCAATGCAAGGACAGACGGATATCGTGTCTGAATAAAAATAAAGGATGGAGAGACTTAATTCTGATACTTGATGACAAATCTGCGAATGACTACATTTCGTTCAAATTAAAAATGAAGGAAATCGGTCGGATAGAACGGCCTGACCGACTGACGGACAGCAAGGATATCCCCGTAAGAAATATACAGAAGGAAATCGTCTTTGAGTATAGAAAAAGGAGAGTTATGTGAATTCTGATACTCGATGACAAATCTGTGGATGGATACCTTTCGTTTAAAACAAAAATGAAGGAAATCGGCCAGGTAGTTCGGTCTGACCGACTGACTTCAGTTTTCGTACATTCTTTTAATATATGTTCAAATGTTTGTAAATCTATCGGACCAAACCCCGTGGTCATCAGTCCGTAGCTTACAAACTACTTAAACATAGGTAAACAAACACACACACCCATGCCCCATGGAGGACTCGAACCTCCACGGCGAGCAACCGCGCGCTCCGCAGCGAGACGCTTTAGACCGCTCGGCTACGCCACCGCGGCCCTTTTAATATATCTACATCTACATGGGATACTCCGCAAATCACATTTAAGTGCCTAGCAGAGGGTTCATCGAACCACCATTATACTATTTATCTCCCATTCCATTCTCGAATAGCGAGCGGGAAGAACGAACACCTGAATATCTCCGTTCGAGCTCTGATTTCCCGTATTTTATTCTGATGATCATTTCTACCTATGAAAGTGGGAGTCAACAATATATTTTCGCATTCGGAGGAGAATTTTGGCGATTGGAGTTTCGTAGCCGGCCGCGGTGGCCGAGGGGACTGAGGCGCTCCAGTCACGGTCTGCACGGCCACTACGGTCGGGGGTTCGAATCCCCCATCGGGCATGGATATTTGTGCCGTCCGTAGTATTAGCTAGTTCATAAGTAGTTTGTAAGTTTAGGGACTGATGACACCGTAGTTAAGTCCCATAAGCTTAAGAAACATTTGAACATTTGAATTGGAGTTTCGTAAGTAGCCCACGCCGCAGCGATAAGCGCCGTTGTGTGATTCCCATCCCAGATCCTGTATCATTTCCCTAACGCTGTCTCCCCTGTATCGTAAAAATACGAAACGAGCTACCCTTCTCTGGACTCTTTCGAAGTTGTCCGTCAAACGCACCTGATAAGGATCCCACAATGGGCAGCAATACTCCAAAAATGGACGGACAAGCGTAGTGTATGCAGTTTCTTTTGGAGTTCTGTTGCATCTTTTAAGAGTTCTGCCAATAAAACGCAGTCTCTGGTTCGCCTTTCCCACAACATTATCTACGTGTTCTTTCCAGTTTAAGTCTGAAATAATAGTAATTCCTAGGTATTTTCTGGAGTTTACGGCATTAACTTTTGATTGATTTACCTTGTAAACAAAGTTTAACGGATTTCTTTTTCGTACTCATGTGGACGACTTCACACTTCTCATTATTTAGAGTCAATAGGCAATTTCTACACCATACTGATATCTTATTCAGATAGTTCTGCAGTTGGTTTTGATCTTCAGATGATTTCACTAGACGGTAAATGACGGAGTCATCTGCAAACAGCCTAAGAGAGCTACTTAGATTTTCCCTAAATCGTTTATGTAAATAAGGAACAGCAGAGCACCAGTAAAATTACCCTGTGGAACCCCCGATATCACCTCTGTTTTAGTCGATGCCTAACCATCGATTACTACGAACTGTGTCCTCTCTGACAGGAAATCCCCTATCCAATTGCAAATTTGGGGCGATATACCATAACCACGCAATTTGATTAAATTTGATTATAAGATGATTCCAAGCTAGGTGCACAAGAGAGACGTCAATACAAGTATCTTTTTAAATCAGTATGACATAAAACGAACAGTTTAGTTCACAACACTCTGTAATGGAAACGTAATTCAATGCTACCTACATAAGAGAAGAATAATTGCTTACGACACCCTAAACTAGACTTCTCAAAAGATTAATATGAGCAAATAAAAGTTTTACAAAAATAGAAACTATCCCTCGCAACGAACAAACGTGTAAGCAAGCCCGACGTTCCGTGCGGACTTGTACTGGTTAGGTCTGCAGTGTAATAGGACGGACGGAAACCTTGGCAGTTCCAAACTTATACGCTTTGGACGTTGGTGCAGACTTGTGTACGATACGTGTGTCATGTAATACCGGCTTCACCTTCCATCCATCCCGACCATTTCTTGACCTGGATCTAGAAGAAATTAGGGAAAACAACCTGAGCATTCCACCCCCGAGAACTATATTTAACAATCCGCCGTCAACGATAAATCTGGGATATTTTGTACTGAGGCTCTCAAGCTGACATCCTAACCTACCGAAAATGTTCAAATGCCTGTAAATATACTAAAGCAAACTGCCATGGTCATCAGTTCCTACACTTACAAACTACTTCAACTTACACGGACAACACACACACACACACACACACACACACACACACACACACATACACACACCGAAATTTGATGCGGATTGCAGAACGATTCTATTGCCGCCAACCTACATTTCGCGTAAAAACCACAAAGACAAGATCAGAGAGATCAGGGCTCGTTCGGAAGCATACAAGCATTCATTTTTCTCTCGCGCTATATGCGAGTGGAACAGGAAAGCACGTAAACAGTAGTGGTACTGAGTACCCTCCGTCACGCATCTTTGGGTGGATGCGGTGTAATTATGTAGATGTCGACCGAGGCGCCTTAGACCACGCGGCCAATACCGCGCGGCTCATACTTTAAAACCATTAACTGACACAGCATACGTATTATACTCCACACCTATAATTCATTATGCGTCTTATCCCTACCCGTGTCAATGTTACACGGTCGCCCTCTGGATCAACATGGGCTACTATTCGCTTGTCACAGTCCTTTCTACAGCACCATATTTCTAGATTTCCACAGACACCTTCGCCTTTCCTACATCTTCTGTACGCTTGAGATCCAATATAACATCTCCCCTATCCTTGAAAACGCACGTCTGCTGTCATACTTCCATCGCCAACACAAATGCTGCAAGGTCTTAATCAACGTAGTTTCAGTCGCTTTATCCTCTCTTACAAAAATAGCTTACCTTACTACTTCAACCACCCTCTGCTTATCCATCTGCCACATTACTGATCTACCATCACCTACGAATCATCTATCAGTTCCTTCGCAAACATACATCCCAAAACCTTTCCACAATCTCTACTGCCTTCCGTGCAATCACTAACTGTACATCACATCACCATCATTGTACCATAAATTAAATTTCAACTACTTTATTTAATTTTTTTTATACAGGGAGACCTAGAACGACACTGACAAACTTTAGTAGGTTAACAGGGACACAAACTCATTATATTGGGCCTCCTGATACTTCATTTTATTCAGTTTCTGGCCGAAATATTTTAAAAATGTTCAAATGTTTGTAAATCTATCGGACCAAACTGCGTGGTCATCAGTCCGTAGCTTACAAACTACTTAAACCTAGGAAACTAACCTACGGACAAACACACACACCCATGCCCCAGGGAGGACTCGAACCTCCACGGCGAGCAACCGCGCGCTCCACAGCGTGGCGCTTTAGACCGCTCGGCTACTCCACCGCGGCGAAATATTTTATTGTACTATTTATCGGATTAAGTGTAATACGAATTCAATAAAGAAAATGTATCATCAACAAAATAAAACGATTGTTGACGTCAGCTTATATACTGTAATACCAGAAATTGGCCACGTAGAATGCAATCGGAGTCGCCCTCATCAGATATCTGACGGTGCATGTAGCTTGATATGAAGGACATTAGTTAAGTGGTTGTCAGTCTACACAGCACCACACTCGCAGAAAATTGACTTCACGAGATGATTCGACTTGCGCAGGTTGGCCTTTCATCTCATCGTTGTGCCGCAGCATTAGAGCGTAGTCTACTAGCCTTCCGTATTGTACACTTCTCAGGACGACCAGGGGGAAGCTTTTCCATTGGAATCATTCACTTCTCCAGATACTGAAAGTTTTGGCGCTACAATGGGATCCTCGATGCTGTGGTGGTCTGTTAACATTTTCTAGAGTTGCCAAGAAGATCTTCCTTGATTTCAGACGGGGATATGCCGGCTGACACACTTATGTCAGAGCTTCGATATCAGAGCTTCGCTATTCTCGCACCCAACAGCAGTCTCACTTCTGATTTTAGAAGGGGTCAGTGAGACAGTGTGGACCTTAAACGTTTAACCCGTTGTAGTGGAACAAGTGTTTGGTTCCTTAATTGCAAACCAACCAAAAAATTCGACAAGGCTTGTTTAGTGGCACATCTACATTTCTGCCATAGCCAGACTTCAACCATGTCTAACATGCATATTCAGCCCTGTAGTAGGTGAGACCTAATGCGCTGATTCTCAGCCTGCATGGGTAGTCTGTGTGCCGCACTATGTTGCTTTGGGCAGAGGCACTTTATCTTCCATGTCTACGCAATCTCTTTCACAAGCAAGCTCAGGGTTCACAGTCACTCATACGAGAGGCGTTTGAGAATTCCTTCCAAAATAAAAACTACTAAGGTGTTTGGGGAAAATCATATTTATTTTTCGACATAAGTCTACTTTTAGACTTATACACTTCGTCCAACGCTGTTCTAATTTGTTGATCCCTTCCGTATAATAGGAAATGTCCAAGCCTGCAAAATAGCTATTAGTTTCTGCAATCACCACCTCGTTTGAATGAAATCTTCGTCCCACCAACCATTTCTTTAAATTGGAGAACGAATAGTAGTCCGTGGGAGCCAAGTCTGGAGACTAGGGAGATTATGAAACGAGTTGGTATCCTATTCCAAATAATTTTACGACCACAACTGCTGAGGTGTGTGCTGGTAAATTGTCGTGATGGTAAAGGACTTTTTTGTGGGCCAATCGCCGGCGTTTTTCTTGCAGTTCGGTTTTCAAATGGTCCAATAACGATGAATAATATGCACCTGTAATAGTTTTACCCTGTTCCAGATAGTCGATAAGGATTATCCCTTGCCAATACCAGAAGACCATCGCCATAACCTCTCCGGCCAAAAGACCGGTCTTCGCCTTTTTTGGTGCAGATTCTTCCTTGGTAACCCATTGTTTAGATTGTTCTTTGGTCTCAAGAGTAAAGAAATGTATCCATGTTTCGCCCACAGCGAGGAAACGACGCTTAAAGTCCTGCGGATTTTTCCTGAACAGCTGCAAACCTTGCAACACTTCACACGATCCCGTTTTTGGTGAAGACTGGGCAATCGCGGCACTCATCTTGCGGATAGCTTTCTCATGTACAAATGTTTATGCAAAATATTACGTACCCGTTAATTCGAGATGCCCACAGCACTACCAATCTCAAGCACCTTAACTCTTCTGTCACCCATCACCATATCATGGATTTTATCAATGATTTCTGGAGTCGTAACCTGCACAGGGCGTCCAGAACGGTGAGCGTTACTTACGTCCATACGACCAGTCCGAAAATTTTGAAGCTCGTTATAAACTGTTCTAATCGAAGGTGGAGAGTCACCACAACGTTTATCAAGCTTCTCTTTAGTCTCCTAATCACAACAAGAAATTTTTTGTCCATTCTTTGACAACCACTCGATTTTCTAGATTCACACGAATACCATAAACAAAGAAATAGACCAATATGGCTGAAACGTGGTGCGCGTTCTTTCCAAAGATGCTACTCACTGAACATGAGCTCGATACGGGCGGTGGTGCTATCTCTCAAATTTGCACGCACTTTTCAAACGCTCCTCGTAGGTGATTCAACTCCTACCCAGATTAATTGGAGGGCTTCAGTGGCTTGTTTGTTCCTCCTACGGTGGAACACAAATGTCGCTGTTCTGAGAGGATTCGGCTTCGCATGATTTTCATTACAAAAGAAGGTAAGTTACTTTCTGGGCCTTGGATCCACCTTTTCAAAACAGTCGGCCTGATTAGTAATTTGTGCAGTCATCAGCGCAGATGAAACTCTGGGTTCCTTCAGACAATGGCTGATCTCTAAACGTCGAACAACACTAGTGTTACCACACTGCCTTGCTATAGCCCATTCGTCAGCGTCCTTCTTCTGCTTCTTTGCCCTTGGAATTTCACATAGAATATCCAATTCTGGAAAAGGGTTGAAATAATGTCACATACACTTTTAACAAAAGTAACTGGTGATTTATAGTGTTTAAGCCGCAGAGGTGACACAAGATACGAGACCTGTGACGAGCTGTTTCTGGAAGACATGCTCGATGTACTGTGGCAACATTAAGCTCTAGAATATCAAGTTTTTTCCTTATCAGTATAGTGCTCGCTGTAGTACAAGAGAGAGCTGCATTTTTCCTGAGAAAAATTATTCTGCAGACTGTCTGGAGAATAAGTCTCTGCAGGACTTTGTAGAGATGACAGACCAGGAGCTTAGGCCTATAGCTTTTGGGAACCAGACTATCTTTGGCTCGTTTAGGGGCCGTCCGTCGGACTAATTAACAAATTTAAACGTACTTTTGGAGGATCTAGTTGCATAGTGAAGACGATGTAAATGACTGATATTATTGGCCTTTTCCATTAACAATCCTTTAGCAACAGAGTATAAAAGGCTAATGTTCTCTTCATCGGAGATAGAAACCGAAGCTACGGTTGCTGGTCGAGGAATTGATGAGCTGTCTTCTGAAAGCTGCACGCCTCTGCCAAGAACCAGACACAGATTTTTCATGCTATGGTAGACTGTCAGGCAGCAGTTAGAGTAGATGGAATTTAAGCTCATGGTTCAGGGTAGTTTCAGGGGTAAGACAAGGCTGTAACCTGTCACCACTGTTGTTCATACTATTATGGGTCATATGTTGAAAACAGTAGACTGGCAGGGCGGGGTTAAAATAGGTGAAAACAAAATAAGCAGTCTCGCATATGCGGATGACTTAGGTGTAATGGCCGATTCGATTATTTCAGAGCTCAATCAGAGGTGCAAGGATTATGATATGAAGATCAGCACCTCCAAAACGAAACTAATGTCTGTGGGAAAGAGATTTAAACAGATTGAGTGCCAAATAGGAGGAACAAAGTTAGAACAGGTAGACAGTTTCAAGTACCTGGAATGTATTTTCTCACAGGATGGCAACATAGGGAAAGAACTGGATTCGAGGTGCAGCAAAGCTAATGCAGTAAGTGCTCAGCTAAGATCTATTCTCTTCTGCAAGAAGGAAGTAAGTACCAAGAGTAAGTTAGCGGTGCACCGATATATCTTTGACCAACTTTGTTGTATGGGAGTGAAAGTTGGGTGGATACAGGTTATATTATTCATAAGGTAGAGGTTACAGATATGAAAGTAGCAAGAATAATTGCAGGCACTAATAGATGGGAACAATGGCAGGAGAGTGTCCATAATGAGGAAATCAAAGAAAAACTGGGAATATACACCATAGATGGAGCAGTTAGAGCGAACAGACTGAGATGGTGGGGTCATATTACGCGCATGGGAGAAGCAAGGTTACCTAAGAGAGACTCATGAGCTCGGCAGCGGAGGGTAAAGGCGGCCACACACGTAACAGTGTGCTTGCGTGCTTGCACAAGCATGCTTGAGCGTGTATAGGATAAATTTCATCAATTATCAGGCTTGTACAAGCAGCTTCATGCTGGATCGAATTTCGATTATGCGTGCTTGTGCAAGCGTTCAAGCGTATGCATGCTTGAGCGTGTGTGGACAATGAAGATGCTTGTACAAGCATTTGGCAGTCTGTGTGCGGTTGCATACCTTGAGCGTCCTTTGTTTTCCATAAGTTGCAATTAGTGCTGTAATAACAATGTCTGAATTAAGAAACGTAAACCACGACCACTTACAGGAATTTATTAGACTATATGAAACCCATCCCTGATTGTGGAATATTACATGTAAGGTCAATCATGATAAAAATAAGAGACGCTGCATATATAATAATACTCACGAAATATAAACATTTAGATCCAGCAGCAACAAAACAGACTGTTGCGAAGAAAATATATATCTTAAGAAATTGCAATGCTGCTGTTAGTCTTTCATGTAGTGTTATAGCCTCTCTCATTGTCTCCTGCTACTTGGTGAAAGGTGTAACAGAAGGTGAGACAGAAGATTCAAATACGTATCTTCATTCATCCTGAGATAATTGTGCGAATCATGAGGATATATCTTCAGTTCACTGACTAAATTTGTATGTGAATACGATTTTCGTTGTTTCAACCACTCTTGCCAGGAAGTTTTACGTTTTTTCTTTTCTTTTTTCAATACGAGCAGAAAGCTGCCGCCGCAAGTACGATGTCGTCTGACCTAGACATTTTCAGATGTAAACAAATCGTTGCTTGTACAAGCATGCTTGAGCCGTGTAGGTTCGTGAGCAATATGTGCATGCTTGTGCAAGCAACTTTGCGCAAGTGTGCTTGTCAAGCACTCTGTTACGTGTGTGATCGCCTTAAGAGAAGTCGAGGTAGACCAAGAAGAAAGTACTTAGATTCGGTGCAGAATGATTTTGAAGTAAAAGGCATAACATCAGACGAGGCATAAATGTTGGCTTTGAATAGGGGATCATGGAGGAATTTTATTAGAGGTACTATGCTCCAGACTGAACGCTGGAAGGCATAATCAGTCTCTAATGATTGTGATGATTATGATGATGGTGCCATTGTATTGAATTTTCAGTCCCGGATACCGATTCGTGAGGAAGTGTACCACAGTAGCTGCAGTGTATAACACGAAAAATGGTCGGAAAGAAGTGATAACAGTCCCCTGGAACGGATTTGGTCTGGCGGCAGAGCAAACAGAATCAGCGCGACGGTGTCGCGTAGTGTTTGTGGGGCAGGCGCGTGCGCTGTCCAGTTAAGTAGGGCCGCTTGGCGCGGGCAGTCGGGCACCTGCTGCCTGCTACCGCCACCTGCCGCCGAGCAGGCGCGTGCCACCTCAACAGCTGACGCCCTCCTCCCAGCCAGAACAACACAACACAACACACCACTCCACGACAATCTCAATGCTCGCCACAGTCTATTTTATACGACTGCTTTCAGTTGCTTCCAATATGTTACATCTGAGCTACGCACCTTTGTTCCAGACAATGTGGCATATCACTTAATTCGCCACGCGATCTAACAAGGAAAGTACTTGGGCTCGAACAAACACGTCTACACCAAAATCGTATGAGAGATAATGTAAAGATTCCGTATTGCGCTAGTGATACTCCCGCATCTGCAAAACTCTGCAGTCCGTTAGAGGCCTCTGCGTGTGCCATGCCGCATTGCACTTTGACCTGTCGGTTCGCCAGTAGGGACGGTGCAGGGCGCCTCCGAAGTTGCGTTTTGTGACGTTATTTGTGTGGTGAAGCGTCAGATGGGGTGGCGATTGCTAATCAATCCTGCTAATGTATTGCGATTAGTTGAGATGAAGTCACGAAGAACCCTTCTTCGTGAAGATGGTATTAGTGTAGAAGATGAATCATTTGCATGCTTTCTCGTATCTGTTATGGTACAGAAATATGAGCATACGTTAGATACTGTTGTTACAAACTCATAATAATGATAATAAGGATGATAATGACGAACAACTCATTGCAAGCGGTAGTGCTACGGTAAGTGCGGGAAGAGGCGATGGAAGCAGTGGCAGTGAATACTAACAAGTCTTTCGGGAAGAAGGTTAAAGTTGAAACTATCATCACGGCTTTTGATGACAATTCGCTAGAGAACATGTACGATGATTATTACATAAGTTATACTTAAGATATCTGCATTACGTATGGCGTCTACAATTACGTCTACAGTGATATCTAGAGCATGGTTGCAGAGCTTTGCAGAAAAACGACACCCACCAGCACATTGAGGTGTACGTAGAGATCCTGTAACCAAACGTTCATACAGATATGTTTGTTCGATCCCATGTACTTTCCTTGTAAGACGTCCTGCTACGGACTGGGTGGCCGTTCCCGCGGGCCCTCCCTCGGGCATAGGTGTGTGTGTGTGTGTGTGTGTGTGTGTGTTGTATTTATTGTAAGGCAGTTTGTAAGTCTAGGGATTGATGACAATAGCAATTTCGTACAATAGGTTTACAAACATTTGATTTGGCTTTATTGCCGGTGAGATCCCAGGGTTAGGTTAGCCTAGCTGGAAAATAATATTACTTTGTGGAAAATGTAAGGATGGGAAAAAACTATCGATACATTACACTATGGATATTTATACTCTTACAAGGAGATCACATAGGTATCGGATTTTAGAATGTTTTGATATTTATAGTACGCGAAGTTAAGAACTTAAATAACAATCATCCAAAGTCATTCCATGCAATTCACAAAAGTTTTCGAGGAAATAGACTACGAAATTTTGCAAAGTACACTAAGTACCAATAATTAAAACAGTTGCAGCGTCTGTCGGTGAGCTCCGATGGTAGCGTTGTACCCTCACAACCATAGCGTCGGTGGTTCGAATCCAACTGCCTCATAATTTTTTTGTTTTCGAATTCAGTTACATAAAACATTTTGGAATCTCTAAGTCCACGTGTTGTCAGTTTTTGTTTATGTGTATGTAGACAAGCTGAAAACATTGTCACGTAGAAATATGGTTAGTAGGTTAGCTGCTTGGAAAGCTAATAGTAGCTATGGAGATGAAATTTCCAAAAGCAGTTTCGTAGCTCTTGACAAACTAAACAATCAAATACTACCGTCGTCAACTAGTAGCGAAGGGAATACTGTAAAAATGTAACTTATATTTTTGATTGAATATCATTTACTCCAGGGGTCCTGTTTCGACTCAAATCCTTCCGCGGGCCGCGGTGGCCGAGGTGACTGAGGCGCTCCAGTCACGGTCAGCACGGCCACTACGGTCGGGGGTTCGAATCCCCCCTCGGGCATGGATATTTGTGCCGTCCTTAGTATTAGCTAGTTCATAAGTAGTTTGTAAGTTTAGGGACTGATGACCCCGTAGTTAAGTCCCATAAGCTTAACAAACATTTGAACATTTTTTTTCAAATCCTTCAGCGCTCTGTCAAATTCTTCTCGCTGTATCATATCTCCTATCTCATCTTCCTCCACTTCGTCTTCTATTTCTAGAATACTATCTTGAAGTTTATTTCCTTTGTACAGGCCCTTTATATATTCCTTCCACATCTGAGCTTTCCCCTCTTTGTTTAGTACTGGTTTTCCGTCTGAGTTCTTGATATTCATACAGCTGCTTTTCTTGTCTCCAAATATCGCTTTTATTTTCCTGTAGGCATACCGCCTAGTTACTTCCCCTAGTTATACATTCTGCATTTCTCCTCTAGCCAATCCTGCTTAGCCAGTCTGCATTTCCTGTCAATCTCATTTTGCAGACGTTTGTGCCCCCTTTTGCCTACTTCACTTACTGAATTTTTATATTGTCTCCTCTCATCAATTAAGTTCAGTATATCCTGTGTTATCCAGGGATTTCTATTAAGCATTGTCCTTCTGCCTATATGAACTTCTGCGGTTTTAACTACCCTATCTCTCAGAGCTGCCCATTCTTCTTCTACTGTATTACTTTCATCCGTTTCAGCCAATCGTTGCCTGATGCACCCTCTGAAACTCCCAACCACCTCTGGTTCCTTCAATTTGTCCAGGTTCCACCTCCTAACTTTTCTACCTTTCTGCAGCCTTTTAAGTTTTAATCTCCAGTTCACAACCAATAAGTTATGGTCAGAGTCTATATCTGCCCCTGGTTATGTCTTACAGTTTAAAACATGGTTTCTAAATCGATTCCTTACCATTATAAAGTGAATCTGGTACCTTCCAGTGTCTCCTGGTATAGATCAAATAATTTTCACATGCGAAGACTGAGATCGAGACTGACACATTACTTTACATTAAAAAAAGTAGCATCAGAAAATGTTTTACCTTGTGGTACGTATTTAAGAGATCTTTTTTCTGATTCCAATAACTATTGAAAATTGACGATCGCGTTATCTCCAGCGAGATAACGTCAATGGTCGCCGTTCTCATTCTCAAGCGACTTTTCACAGTTTCCGGGAAATGCCTTCGGATTCCTAGGTCTTTTCGTGACGTAACGCTAAATGCTCCGAGGGACACGTAATTAAGTCGTTTAGGGCAGAGATCGTGACCGCACAGTCAACAAAAAACGGCTGCCTGGCGAGGCTACAATTACCGCCTCCCTGATACAGGAAAGGTGTGAGGTTACAGATAACGGACACTGGCTTCACGGCTGTTCTTTTTTTCTCTCGTTTATTTAGGCACGCCTAAATGTGGAACGTGGGCAACTCACTGCAGGCAATTGAACCACAGCTGCGGGTAATTGTATTAGCGGTCTTGTATTTAATCTATTGGTAATATGGCGAGGCAATGAATTAAGTTATTTCTTCATTCTCGTCTTTGTACAAAACTAGCATCATGCCTCGCTAATGGCGTATATGTATGGGTGCATATTTACTCTTCCGTGCCGATGTCAAAGTAATGAAGAATAATGGAATCAATGGCAGATTTTAACGTCCCGTTGCATTGAACTGAAAACTAAAAATGTATCGCAACAGCACCCTGCATTCTTGAGGTGTTAAAAGAACGATGACAGGAAGATTGCAGTAAAACGTCCTGTCGACAGCACGGTCAAATCATACGGGACACAAGCTCGGATTACGGAAGGACGGGGAAGGAAATTAGCCGTGCCCTTTTCAAAGTAGAAAAATCCGGAATTTGGCTGGAGCGGATTATTGTTTAGGGAACCTGAATTTGGAAGATTTGAACTGTCGTCCTCCCGTGTGGTCTAATCAGTACGGCACCTTTCTCGGTGTGTAGTTATGAACTAAATTACGCAGTTTAGGTGACTTCCTCAAGTAAGTTCACAGCTAGACGCGAAGGAATGACATTAGCTTTCTAGTTGGCGCTAAATATTATTTATGGGAAATGTTGAAAATTTGAGCAGGATCGGAATTCGAAGCCGGGTTTCCTGCTAAGAAGGCAGTTGTTCTGACTACCATGCCCCCCCCCCCCCCTTCTCTGCTCTCAGTGATTAACCGTTTCATTCTCTGTTGTTCCTGGACAACAACGTATTAAAAGTTGATTTATACCGTACTTTGTCCACCAGTCCTTAAAGTTCCATTTTTGTTGATGAACATCATGCTTCTAGTACGACATTTTGCCGCTTGGTACGGCGTGCAGCTACTTCTGAGGCATTAATCTGTCCATCTTGGAGGTTGTGTTGCGTTGCCGTCTGTACGTGGCTGAGAGTGTGAGCGTGAGTGTGGTTCCTTTTACTTTATTCCAGCAGTGAATTGTCTTGTCTTTGGTGCTGTGGCGAATATTATGCTAGCATTATTGATTTGGCAATATTAACTGCCAACAAAATGAAGTCCAAGTAGTACAATACCTCCATACAAACGTCCGTGTTGTGCATGAAATACATGACATACAAAATCAATAGCTCGACCAAAATTTTAAAACACGTATTTTGACATTTACTGCACTTATTAATGCAGAAAAAACTGAATTTTAATTTTTCCAAAGCTAACTTCAAAGTGTGGCACTAAAAGGGTTAACTAGCCTCCAGTACGCCTCCCGCGCTTCCTCAAGCAAGTGTTCATCTACATTAACTGCCGGCCGCGGTGGCCGAGGAGACTGAGGCGCTTCAGTCACGGTCTGCACGGCCACTACGGTCGGGGGTTCGAATCCCCCATCGGGCATGAATATTTGTGCCGTCCTAGTTCGTAAGTAGTTCATAAGTAGTTTGTAAGTTTAGGGACTGATGACCCCGTAGTTAAGTCCCATAAGCTTTACAAACATTTGATTTGATTCTACATTAACTACTGCCGTCTCTCACTTAACACGCTAATGTCTCAAAGTACTAGACGTGGCAATAGACAGGTGTTTTTTTGTCGTAGCGAAGATCCAATAAGTGGTGCGTTTTCTTTTGTCAAGTTGATGTGATTTTTTTTCCGAAGTTTATGTCAGTGACAGAATTAAGTACAGAAATCGTATCTTTACGAGTACAGACTAACACAGAATTTTCTTACCTAGGACATAAGTATTTAATTCGCTTTGTGTATTAAAATATTGCCCTTATTTTCGATAGGTTCTATTTGAATTTGATATGTTGACAAGGAAAAACGAATTTATTGACTTGGCGCTCTTATAATGGTTCTACTTTTCACAGTCAAAGGTAAAGAGCCCTAAAACTCAATGGCATAAGTCATGATCCATCTGTAACTTCCGCTACGAAGGACAAGCCTATAGCTTATTGGGAATCAGGAAATTAGAAGTAGCTTCTATATGAATATTTCAACTACTTTTCTTCGCACACTTTTCTTCACGATTGTCCTAAAGTGACCAATAATTGACTACTGCGTGTAACTACTGACAGTTTCAGGCATCAGATTCCTGAATTACGTAGTTGCGCGAGTATAGCTCGAAGAATTGCAGTAACATCGATTCGGTACCAGGGGAAGCTAAATGAAGCCTTTCTTACCTTCTGTGGAGACCGCTAACCTTGATACTTGCTTCAATTTCAGTCAGTCACCTGGTAATGTTATATTTTATTAAAACTGACTACCCAGTAAGGCTTTACAAGCATAATCAGATGTAAAGCTGCAGACGTGTAGTTACTACTTAGTACTGTCTTTCATAACCTGAATGGGGGCGAAAAATGTTCTCCCCTTCCAACATTGTTTACATTGTGCGTGCTATAACTGGAATATAAACTGGACTTTTGAATGTAATACTGTGTGTATACCTCCAAATTAACACACCCAGTAACGAAGTATGCACGTTCGTCCAAATCGGTGGTCGGCCATGTGTTTCATGGCCTTAACAAACGATAAGGCACCAATTTGTCGGCATCGTGATGTCTCGGCCTGACTCATAGGTAATTAATTTTTTCTCGAATGCCCGCAGCAAGGCAATGAATGTTTTATTCACAACTAGATGACCCGATGAACTTCGTATCACTTACCTCTTAATAAACGATATTAATTTAAATCATGTGTGTTTAGATTCTGAAATACATACGATTTAAATTAATATGGGTTATATTAAGAGGTAACTGACACGAAATTCACCGGGTCATCTAGTCATCTAGTCGACCCGGCAATGCTTAGCAACTGCTAACATGTATGTACTCTTGCTTTGAACGTCAATTGTGCAAAATTTTATCTCAATCGTACGAATGATACGGATATCCCAAAGAAAAGAGCTCTTTCAGTTTTCCACAAATTTTCTTAGTTTCTGGCCAACTATTCCAAACTTTGACATCACTCAACCTTCTTCTAGTTTTGAACGTCGAATGTGCAAAATTTTATCGCAGTCAGATCAATGGTATTGATATTTCTTTTCAAAAATCTCTTTTTTCTGAATTTTCCAATTTTCCCGAAAACTTTTTCAAATTTTTATTTCAGAAGAACATTACTCTTGCTGTGAACATCAAATATACAAAATTTTATCGCAATCAGACGAATGATATTGATATCCCATTAAAAAAAAAAAACCTCTTTTGGTTTCTCGCGAATTTTCAAATCAAAATTTTATCGCAATCAGATGAACGGTTCTCAACTTATAGAGCTGAGTTCATTTAGAAACACTTTTCAAAACCATAATGAACAAAACAAAACAGAATTACCCCTCTCCGTCGTGCGAAGTAACGAGTGATGCTCTTACAACCATGTGGCAATTGATTTTCATTCACAGAAAGAAATCGCTTCGGTTTTTCCTAAATTTTCCTACTTTCTGGATAGCTTTTCCAAATTTTATTTGATGTGAACCTTGCTCCTGCTTTCAATATGAAATGTACTAAACTGTATCGCAATTAGACGAACGTTATTGATAGCTCACTGGAAAAAGCTGTTTCAGTTTTTTCCGATTTTCCTCTTTTCCGGGCAACTTTTCCATATCAGCATTTAAATCTTTGAACTATTACACGTGTTGGCAAATAGCCTGGTATTTTAACCAATGTAACAGTTCTTTATATAAAGTTCAGCCTAGCACAAGTTGGTGTAGACTGAGTAGAAATATATCTTCCTTGCTGAAGATTTAGTCTTACTTAGTTAGAATGAATCATTATGTAGAAACCATTGTAAGTACAGAGGCCCAACTTGAGTTGCACCTCTATCAGTTTTCTTCTTTAGTTGTGATTATCATAAACATGTCTTTATATAATATTCTCTTGAGGTATATCACTGAAAAAAGCTTTAAAGTGAAGAAGTAACTTTAAAATCCACTATTTATTATAGTGATAACTATACAGATTAATATTCAGAAAGTTATACATGTTTGACATTCAGCACCAGAATAGTCAATAATACTGTGTTTTGTTTTAGTAACTATGTACATTGTTTAACCATGGAATATATGGACCGTGTTATGCATCACAAGACCAAGCGCCGTTACTTTATATTTCTGAGTTAAGCTCAATTAGTGCTGTTTAGTAGTTATTCTCTGTGTGATTTCACTACTAACTGAAAGAACACTAACCCTTCTTTGGTACAAAAAGTTGAGAAACATTCTTAAATAAATATATTTTAAGAACATGTAAAATTTAGGTTCCATTATGTCAGTTTTGACATATGGCGCTTGGACGAGTGATGCATAACACCGTCCATATATCCTGGGACTTTTTTGACTGTGTATAAATGGCTTCTTTACCTACTTGCTGCTGCTGCCTCTACCATAATCTGAAACAGATTCTGGCGGCAGCTTCTGTCTTGAATAGGTCCAATTATATCTACATTAATTAAATAGCAAAGCTTTGGGTATCTCGAACTGATAGCATAGGGATTTTAGTTTGTGCCACTACACCTTTCCTGGACTTATACGAATATTTCAAGACTAAAATTAGCCAAATCGGTTCAGCCGTTCGTGAGTTTTAGCGAGACTAACGGACAGCAATTCATATATATGCCAACAAGCCGTTTCAAAGTCACTCGCGTGGCGTTAGCCACTCGCATATTGCGTGGCCTTCACTTGTTAAAGAAAAACAAAAGTAGAAAATAGCAGCATTCGCAGCTGTTAATGGTGGCTATAACAAGACAGACCTTTGTCAGGGGAAGCAAGAAAGGCGCTGCAAAAAAGCGCCAGGGGGCGTTTTTAATTCGTCTGGAAGTGTCGCGGCCAGCAGCTGGCGGTGTCTGTTACAGCGCGGCGCGGAGAATCCATCTGCGTGGCGCGGCAGCACAGCTGTGATACGTCGTAATGACCGGCTGCAGAAAGGAGGGACACCTGCCTGTCAGGGACACGCCTAACCTGACGAGCAGGGCCCGCCCCAACTGCTGTCTCTATGTTTAATCACAGCCAACAAATACAAACTGAACTTCAATAGTTCATCATCATCATCATCATTAGAGACTGATTATGCCTTTCAGAGTTCAGTCTGGAGCATAGTACCTCTAATAAAATTCCTCCATGATCCCCTATTCAATGCTAACATTGATGCCTCGTCTGATGTTATGTCTTTTACTGCAAAATCATTCTGCACCGAATCTAAGAACTTTCTTCTTGGTCCACCTCAACTCCTCTTACCTTCCACTGCCGAGCCCATGAGTTTTTAAGTAACCTTGCTTATCCCATGCGTGTAACAAGACCCCACAATCTCAGTCTGTTCGCTCTAACTGCTTCATCTATGGTGTTCATTCCCAGTTTTTCTTTGATTTCCCCATTATGGACACACTCCTGCCATTGTTCCCATCTATTGGTACCTGCAATCATGAGTGAACGAAAACAAAAAGGGCGGTTCTTTTGAAATCAGGACACAACGCAAGAAAAACCTCTGTATAACAATCCACAACACTCTTCATTTTTAATAACATTTCCACAAAAAAATTTAACTGTAGAACTATTCTTATACAAACGTAAGTGGTCAAACACGGATTAAAATTATCTACATGATTTCATTTCTGAAGGTGTCTGCCTATAAAGTCGATTAGGGATATAATAAATAAATAAATAAATAACCTCATTCTTTTCATTCTCCACTCCGAGGAGTTGAGCGGGCTGTTTGAGATCCGGCCCATAAAGAGTCGCGGTACTAATTCAGCCAAATACCAGACAAGCTGATAGTGGGGCAAAGAGGAAAGATCCACCGTGTTATAATATTAGGAAGCTTCTTAGAAAGCAAATGCTGTTGTTGTAATTTCGGTTCGTGTACAGATACAGATAAAATATTTATTGCACAAAAATATACAACTATTAAACTACTTTTCTATATAGTTCCGACATTTTGTAGGCATTTGTCATAGCGTAGCAGAAGTCTTTGTATGCCTTCTTCGTAGAAGGTTGCCGCCTGTGTATTCAACCATGTGGTAACATGTTCTTTCAGCTCGTCATCATCGATAAAGTGTTGACCATCATGGAGGAGCGAGACTGCCGGCCGCGGTGGCCGAGGGGACTGAGGCGCTTCCGTCATGGTCTGCACGGCCACTACGGTCGGGGGTTCGAATCCCCCTCGGGCATGGATATTTGTGCCGTCCTTAGTATTAGCTAGTTCATAAGTAGTTTGTTTTCTGATGACCCCATTAGCTTAACAAATATTTGAACCATTTTTTTTTTTTTTTTTTTTTTTTTTTGAGCGAGACTGTGCGGAGGATGATCAAACACGTCACAGTGAAATTCCCGTAAGAGTTGTTTGGTCATATTCGCCTTGTGAGGTCGGGCGGCAACGTGAAGGGAAGAAGAACACTCCTTTCATCTGTTCTTACACCTAAAATCTGTCCTTGGTGGTCAACACTTCAACGATGATGAGCTGAGAGAACACGTTTGCCACATGGTTGAATACAGAGGCGCCAACCTTCTATGAAGAAGGCACACAAAAACTTGTCCCACGCTATGACAAGTGCCTACAAAATTTCGGAGGTTATGTAGAAAAATAGTTTAACAGTTGTAGATTTTTGTACAATAAATATTTTTTCTCTATCTGTTCACGTTTGGTTTATATAACCAAACGGAACTTACTTTGTGGATATACCTCGTATAAAAAGTCATACCTTAGCAAAAGATCTTTCCGAGAACCACAAAAAATCGATAAGTGGGTCAAAGGCCACTGCCCAGACACTCGTTGATCATTCCGGGGCAGTAATAGAAGAAAGCAAACGGAAAGCTGAAGTTCTAAATTTAACATTGAAGAAATCTTTCCCGCAGGAGGATCGTACAAACGTACCATAATTTGATCAACCTGTAGAATTTTGGTGCATATTCAACAATGCAGAGCGATATGAAATGGAACGAACATGTAATGACAGTTGTGAGTAAGGCGGACAGGCGACTTCGGTTTATTGGGAGAATTTTGGGATGATTTACCTTATCTGTAAAGGGCACCGCGTACAAAACGCTTGTACGACCACGTCTTGAATATTGCTAAAGTGTTTGGGTTCCGCACCAGATCAGCTTAAAGGAAGACAAGGAAGCAGTTCGGAAGCGAGCAGCTAGGTTCGTTGCTGGTAGGTTCCACCAATGCGCGAGTGTCACGGAAATGCTCCGAGAACTCAAATGGGAATAGCTGGAGGAAACACAACGTTCTTTTCGAGACATTCTGCTAAGGAAATTTAGAAGGCCGGAATTTGAAGCTGACTGCTGAACCATCTTGCTATAGCCTACTTACATTTCGCGTAAAGATCACAAAGAGAACATAAGGGAAATTATGCCTACTAGTGGTACAATTTGGCCTCTGCCACACACCTTAACGGTGGACTGCGGAGTATAAATGTAGATGTAGAGGTAGCTCGCTCGACAGCGTCACTGACTACTTACGTGGGGACCTGGTTCGATTCCCAGCGCGGGATGGGTGTTGTATGTTGTCATCATCAAAAACATGCAAGTCGACTGAGTGGTGTCAAATAAAACAGCGCACTCTTTTCTCCACCTGTGACAACTGGCGCATGTAAGCGGTACATCATTCCTGCCAGTTTTCTCCACTGAGGCAGAGCACGCAGCCACGACTCTGGCGCACGCGTCGTTAGTACTTCGTGGAGTATATAAGGCCGCCGATCACGGCAAGACTTCAGTTTCCTACGAGACTCAGCAGCATCCACATCAACTGAAGATGGCGGCCAGGTGGTCCGCAGAAATATTGTGTCAAGATGACTATACGATCCGGCTGAAAACCCGACATGAATATCAACAGTTATGAATATTCTTCAAATAAGACGGAGAATGGATAATAGGAGCCGGCCTCGGTGGCCGAGTAGACTGAGGCGCTCCAGTCACGGTCTGCACGGCCACTACGGTCGGGGGTTCGAATCACCCCTCGGGCTAGATATTTGTGCCGTCCTTACTCTTAGCTAGTACAAAAGTAGTTTGTAAGCTTAGGGACCGATGACCCTGTAGTTAAGTCCCATCAGTTTGAAACGTGTCCATAAAAATATTTTTGTAAGAAATGTCTAATATTGTGCCTCCTGTTTTGTGTCGAGTAACTTGCTTGCAAGAAAATGTATAATATCGCTTCTACTGTGTGTATCGATATGTGTACTTAACTCTGTGAAGTTTCATCTTTGGCAAAGATCATGTATTGCATAGCATTGTAGCTCGCGCTGAGAGAGAGAAGCACTTGTGGTTCAGCTCGCTTAGAGAGCGGTTGAGTTGTGTGTATGGCTCCGATGTAAATCAGAGGCTGCTGTGCCAGCAAGTCGATTTCATTGTATTTGGAATATATATTGTATTGTATTGTACCACCACTGGAATGAAGGTAATTGCATTTGATGTCATTAGGAAGAAGTTGTATTATGGAGGTAATGTAATGCTGATTATTAATAATAAGTAACAAAGTTGATCTTTCTTTCCGGTTTCATTTACGTAGTTAGAAGATTAACCTACTTCTTTCATTTGATAATTAGTTATTAGTGGATTTAAAGTGCAGTATTGATTTTGATAATATTGATGAACAGATTTCGTTATTGGTGCCATAGTAAATGATAGTTAATTGACTATGACACTAAATTTCAATAATCAGAAACTGATCTGCATAAAATTCTCATGGTCAAACATTAAGAAAGTGGTTTGTGGTTCCTTAATATCTTTCTCGCAGTCAAAATTTTTGAGTATAGTCAGTGTCTGTTTCATATGGTGACTTGCCACAGTTGTTTTGTGTTTAAAATATCCGTTGCGCACATAATTAGTTTAATGCACTGTTTCTAATTTAATAGTATATACATCAATATCAGGCCATAATTAAACCAAATTGCTGTGTTAATGAACAATTTGTTGTCTGATTTAACGATAGGTTCAACATCCACAACACACACACAGCTTTTAAGTTCTACAAACATTTGATTTGATTTGATAATAGGATAGCTACGAGATACAGGACACAGCTTACCCGATATGAAACCAACATACGTAGAAGGTTCTTACTCCAATAAAATATTATGCCACTGTAATGATGAACAAGTTGCCCGTGATATCGCAGCCTGGGTAAAGAGCTACAGAAGAATACAGAGCCGGGTGTTGCCCTATTATTTAATGATCTGCACGAAACAAAAGTTTAAAGCGTGTAAAGCTATGGCCCAGATGTCTGCAGTGAAATACAGATGAAACTGTCTCTAGCCCACACTCGTGCATTTAGCACTTCTACCAATTATTAAAGAAGAAAATAGAAAACTTCGAGACGTGAAGTTACACAGTGTTGCTGAGGATAAATAAATGTGGTAATTAATGCTCGACGGATCGAACATTTAAGACGTAAATGATGCTGGAACACCGTAAGAACTTTCCAAAAGGAAAGAGGACGGGCGCCAGCCACGCATGCGGCATGTTGTTTCCGGGAACAAGTTGGGTCGCCCGAGGCAGCAGCTGGCGGCTGCGGCCGCGCCGGAAGTGACGTCACGTGAGGCCTGGGCACGAGCGAGCAGCAGCAACAGGTGTTGGCTGTTCGCGCCAGAGCTACCTGCCGCTGCCGCCTCCCATCCATCTGAACGGCTCCTCTCCTCTCGCTAAAAACACTGATCATTACCTAACTAATCTGCCGCCATCCACATAACAGTGCGAGCTTTTACTGACTAACGCTTTGTAGCTCGAAAGTGTTCCACTGCCACATATTGCACAGGCAGTTGCAAACATAATCAAGTGTATTATAGCATTTGATGTGCGTAATTCTGTCTGTCTCTCTCTCGCTGTGTGTGTGTGTGTGTGTGTGTGTGTGTGTGTGTGTTTAATCCTCATCTCCTCTTTAACTACTGGATATAGTTCAGGAGATATGTCATGAGTGAAAAAACCTCCACCATCACACCTAGTTTATACTAACTCTCCTCTTAACACATTTCCCAATTTTCTACTCTACATACCTGGAAAAATACATTATTGTAGCACACATTGTACCGAAGATATGAGGTCAAAAACATTAGCTCCATGAAAACGAATGAAATGGGCGAGTACGAGATGCAAGGCGATGTCTGAGAGCGAAGAGAAAGACGGTCAGAAAACTTGAATAAATATACGGGCAACGTCAGGATATAACGCCAGTACTTCAATAAACAGTAATTTCGAATCACTTTTGTTTGTATGGGTGCATGTTACGTAGGTGAAGAAGAACTTATGCAGTTATACACACAATTATAGTTAGACGGGGAAGCTGATAAGACACAGAGATTATGCAGGTTATGTCAGATGAAACCTCTTGTTTTGTGGACTCCTTAGAGGTCGTTGCTCCGGTTATCCAATAAGCCGAAGCAAATGGATTGTAAGATCTACGGTCTCCAGTGACAGTATGTATCTCAAACATGTATCACCTCTTGTCACATACACACACACACACACACACACACACACACACACACACACACACGCACGCACAAACAAAAATGTTCAAATGTTTGTAGAACTTAAGGGACTTAACTACGGGGTCATCAGTCCCTAAGCTTACAAACTACTTATGAACTAGCTAAGACTAAGGACGGCACAAATATCCATGCCCGAGGGGGGATTCGAACCCACGACCGTAGTGGCCGTGCAGACCGTGACTGGAGCGCCTCAGTCCCCTCGGCCACCGCGGCCGGCCACGCACAAACCACAAATACTCCTGTCGTTTTTGCCTGACGGAGCGAATGACAACTTTTGTATGAATAGATACATATCCATCAATGATTATAAAAAGACCGTACGGTGTGCGAATGGGAACAGCAATGGTAAAATATTTACATGTACTAACTGCCTTATGACGAAATGGAAATAACGGAAATTTTATAGCTGAAACCGATTCACCACCTTTACAAGCTAACTGAAACCATTCCAATCCAAAGTTAGTGTTCATTAAGTATCGTCTTACAAGAGTCGGTATACACACACCTCGCTCCTTAGAACAGGATGACCTACAGTTTCAAGCAAACGTGGGGCAATGGCACAAAATGGCAATAAATAAGTTGTGAATCATAAATGCTAAGAACTTACAAATATACCTTCAATATTAAACTTTCTTCTAGTGTGTTGCCCTACATGGAGCGAAGAGCAATATCATCTAGGAATTAGATTTCACCAACAAGCAACAGACGGTACTGCCACATTCATGTACTACGAACATCTATTTAATTTGGCTATAAATTGACAGAGGTGACGATTTACACGACTGGTACCACGAGGAAAAGCAAGTAATTTGAGCCATGTACGTGACGCTAGTAAGTAAGAGGTCGCCCCTTTACAGGTTTTCCCCAGAACAGATTAGAGAGGCACTGATGGCGTTGGATAAGCTTCAGGAAGTTATGAACGCTTCCGGCCACAGGTGGCAGGCGGCGGGATAAAGATGATACGTACTCACACCGGCAATGACGCATCATGAAAGAAAGCGGTGCCCAACTGTGTAGTAGAACCCAAAACCGACAAATTTCCGCAATAGCACTTGTGTGAAGAAACTTTCAACGGCCTATGGGCAAAGAAGCGCGACATTCTTATTTCGATACTACCGCAAATAACGTTTCATATGGTTCGACGAACTATGTCAGCAGTCCTTAATTCTTAGGAAGTGTTACGAAGCGTAAAAAGCAGTGTCGTTTCCCTCCACTGTTTGTTTGGAGATCCCGAAAGGAAGTGTAGTCACCCAAGCTCCAAGTCCCCACCCCTCTCAATACCTGCTGATGTAATGGATATGGAAGTAGTTTGTTGCATGGTGTTGAGAGAAGGGAGAGGGTGAAACCCAGTACCCACACGTAAGCTACTGCATTCTGTTCCAGAATAACATCAGGAGGGGGGGGGGGGGATATCTTCATGTCTCCAATAAACGGAGGGATCTGGAGTTTAGTCAACGTGTATATATACCGAGTAGCCCACGGACGACGTCCTTTTTTGACGGTAGTTAATCCCGGATGTCATAGACGCCGAAAGGATAGCCTAACCAGAAACGTACAGGGAACTCCCAATCAACAGGTAGGAGGCCTTCCGAAACCTAATACTGGCGCTTGAATACACGTAATTTACAGCTGTAATTTCTCCTATAGTTCGTCACTAGACATCTTGCTAGCTGTAGGAGGGGTGCTACTTTATAAACGATCTACATCTACATGGGATACTCTGCAAATCACATTAAGTGCCTGGCAGAGGGTTCATCGAACCACCATTATAATATTTATCTCCCATTCCATTATCGAATAGCGCGCGGGAAGAAAGAACACCTGAATCTCTCTGTTCGAGCTCTGAATTCTCTTATTTTATTCTGATGATCATTTCTACCTATGTAAGTGGGAATCAACAATATATATTCGCATTCGGAGGACAAGATCCTGTATCATTTCCGTAACGCTGTCTCCCCTGTATCGTGACAATACGAAACGAGCTGCTCTTCTTTGGACTCTTTCGATGCCCTCCGTCAAATCCACTTGATAAGGATTACACAGGGCTCCAATACTCCAATAAAGGACGGACAAGCGTAGTGTATGTAGCCTCTTTGGTAGTTCTGTTGCATCTTTTAAGGGTTCTGCCAATAAAACGCAATGTTTGGTTCGCCTTTCCCACGACATTATCTACGTGTTCTTTCCAGTTTAAGTCTGAAGTAATTTTAATTCCTAATAAACTCTTTCACGTTCTGAAGCAAGCAGGAGTAAAATATAGGGAGCGTAAGGTTATTTACAACTTGTACAAGAACCAGACAGCGGTTGTAAGAGTTGAAGGGCATGAAAGGGGTGCAGTGGTTGGAAAGGGAGTTAGACAGGGTTGTAGCCTTTCTCCAATGTTATTCTATTTGTACATTGAGCAAGCTATAAAGGAAAGCAAGGAAAAATTTGGGGAAGGAATTAAAGTTCAGGGGGAAGAATTAAAAACATTTCGTTTTGCAAAAAAAAAAAAAAAAAAAATGTTTCAAATGTTTGTATAGTCTATGGGACTTAACTACGGGGTCATCAGTCCCTAAACTCACAAACTACTTATGAACTACTTACGAACTAGGACGGCACAAATATCCATGCCCGAGGGGGGATTCGAACCCCGACCGTAGTGGCCTTGCAGACCGTGACTGGAGCGCCTCAGTCCCCTCGGCCACCGCGGCCGGCTTTTCGTTTTGCCGACGACATAGTAATTCTGTCAGATACAGCAAAGGACCTGGAAGAGCAGTTGGACGGAATGGACAGTGTGCTGATATAAGATGAACATTAACAAGAGCAAAACTAGGGTCATGGAGTGCAGCCAAAGAAAATCAGTTAATGCTGAAGCAATTAGATTAGGTAACGAAATAATTAAGGAGGTAGATGAGTTTTGTTACTTGGGCAGTAAAATAACAAATGACGGTCGCAGTACAGAAGATATAAAATGCAGAATGGCAATGGCTAGAAAAGCGTTCTTGAAAAAGAGAAATTTGTTAACATCGAATATTGCTTTAAGCCTAAGGAAATCCTTTATGAATGCATTTCTATGGAGTGTTGCCTTGTATGAGAGTGAAACATGGACGATAAACAGTGCGGACAGGAAGAGGATTGAGGTTTTTGAAATGTGGTGCTACAGAAGAATGTTGAAGATTAGGTGGGTGGTAACTAATGATGAGGTACTGAACAGAATTGGGGAGAAAAGAAATTTCTGGCATACCATGACTAAAAGAAGGGATAGATTGATATGACACATTCTTAGACAGCAAGGAATTGTGAATTCAGCGTTGGAGGGAAGTATGTGGAGTAAAAACCGCAGAGGAAGACCAAGCCGGCCGCGGTGGCCGAGGTGACTGAGGCGCTCCAGTCACGGTCAGCACGGCCACTACGGTCGGGGGTTCGAATCCCCCCCTCGGGCATGGATATTTGTGCCGTCCTAGTTCGTAAGTAGTTTGTAAGTTTAGGGACTGATGACCCCGTAGTTAAGTCCCATAATCTTAACAAACATTTGAAGGAAGACCAAGAGATGGATACAGTAAGCAGATTCAGACAGATGTGCCGTTCTTATGTGGAGATGAAGAGGCTTGCTCAGGATAGCGTATTGTGGTGAGCTGCATCAAACCAGTCTCCGGACTGAAGACCACAACAACAACAACAACAACATGTATTTAGTGGAGTTTACGGCCTTCACTTTTGATTGATGTATCTTGTAAACAAAGTTTAACGGATTTCTTTTCGTACTCATGTGGACGACTTCAGACTTCTCATTATTTAGAGTCAATTGCCAATTTTTAAACCATAGTGATATCTTAGATCGATTTGCAGTTGGTTTTGATCTTCAGATGATTTTACTAGACGGCAAATGACGGCGTCATCTGCAAACAACCTAAGAGAGCTGCTCAGATTTTCTCCCAAATCGTTGATATAAGTAAGGAACAGCAGAGGACCAATAATAATACCCTGTGGAACGCCCGATATCACCTCTGTTTTAGTCGACGCCTTACCATCGATTACTACGACCTCTGTCCTCTCTGACAGGAAATCCCCTATCCAGTTGCATATTTGGGGCGATATACCAAAACCACGCAATTTGATTGACAGCGGTGAGGTACGGTATCAAAAGCCTTCTGGATATCAAGAAATACGGAATCGATTTGCGAATCCTTGTCGATAGCACCCATCACTTCCATGCAAATCCGATCATAGGACCAGTTCCAGAAATGCTTTCAATTCTATTTTTGTCAAGTCTGGTGATTTTCTAGCAGATGCTTTCAAAATGGATAGCAGCGTGGGAGCGCCACGTTACGGATCGCGTGGTCTCCCGCGTCGGAGGTTCGTCCCTCGGGCATGGATGTGTGTGTTGTCCTTAGGTTACTTGAACTTAATTTAAATAGTTTGTAAGACTAGGGACTGATGACCAACTTAGTTTGGTCCCATAGGATTACAAACTTTTTATTTTCAGCAGTGCGGGAATGGCCGAGTGGTTTTAGGCGCCATTTCAGGGAATGTAAGGCCTCTACCGCCGAAGGTTCGAGTCCTCCTACTCACATGTGTGTATGTGTGTGTGTACTTAGCCCTTAGATTAGTTTAAGCTGTTAGTAAACCTAGGGACAGATGCCCTCAATAGTTTGAGTATTGATTCAAAGTATCATGCTTGCTGAAAATTTCTCAGTGGGTTCCGAGACACGAATATACATTTGTGGAAGAAGGGATCCACCCATTACTACTACAGCATCGCCACGGCGGAGTGGTCACGCGCATTGAGGCGGTATGCTCTGACGCGCGAGGCCGTTTCCCGTCTGGGGTTCGAAACCTCCCTCGGGCAGGAATGTATGTGTTATATTTAGTATAAGTTAGTTTATAAGTAGTTTTTAAGTTTAGGGACTACAGACCCCGCAGTTAAGTCTCACAAGCTTAACAAATATTTGAACATTTTACTACATCATTACCATGTATGAATCGGTAGTTGCTGCAGGTGAAGGCACGGAGCCGTAAATTGTCTTTGTTCCCACCTTCTTTGTTAGCATATGACATGGGGCGCAATGAAGGAGCCTCCCCGAAGATTGCGACAGCAAGATAAAAAACAAAAACCGCAATCGGGCGCACCCCGGGCAACGTTGATACATCAGCGGCTAATCCTTCAACAACCGGAACGGACTTCTGAGAAAATGAAGACCAATAAGACCCCACCCAAACGGTCTTTTCCAAGGCCACTTGTGACGATATCGATGAACATTGAAGGCATATCGAGAGATAAAGAAGTTTTATTATCTGACTTGTGTAAAGAACACCAATGTGACTTCCTCCTGATTCAAGAAACCCATCGGGGCATTACAAAACCTTCACCCAAAATAGACGGAATGAAAAAGATCCTGGAGAGACCACATAAACAGTACGGTAGTGCCATTTTCGCGAGGCCAGGAATCAATGTCACATCTGCATCACTGACTGACAGGGATGACGTCGAAATATTAACTGTTCGAACTCAGCAGTATAGCGTTACCTCTGTGTACAAGCCTCCAGACTCTACTTTTATCTTCACTGAGCCTGATAACTTTAGTTACCAGGACATTAATTTTATATTGGGCGATTTCAACTGCCAGAGCACTGCATGGGGTTATAAAGAAACCAACTGCAGTGGAGCGGAACTAGAGAAATGGGCTGAGGTACACGACCTACTACTCATACATGACCCGAAACTGTCAAGTTCCTTTAACAGTGGCAGATGGAAGAAAGGATACAATCCTGATAACATCTTTGTCAGCAAAAAATTTGCAGCTCAGTCTGAAAAATTGATTGGGGAGCCAATTCCCCATACGCAACATCGGCCCATAATTTGCACGGTCAGCGCAGTTGTTAAGCCTGAACAAGTTCCTTTCAAAAGAAGATTTAACTTTAAAAAGGCTAACTGGAAGAAATTCTGAGAGATTATTGATTTAGAAGTAACAAAAATCCCTCCACGACCTGAGATGTATGACTCTTTTGTCAGTCTAGTTCAGAATGTGTCTAGGAAGACAATACCACGAGGATGCAGAACACAGTATATCGCCGGACTCTCTGAGGATGCAAAGCCATTACTGGAAAGATACCAGAAGCTCTTCGATAATGACCCATTTGATGATGAGACTCTTTTAGCAGGCAATGAACTCATGTCAGTCATTGCAGAGAATCGCAAAGCCAAATGGCGTGACCTTGTCGAGAACCTGGACATGCAAGTAAACAGTAGGAGGGCTTGGAAACTGCTAAAGAACCTCAACGGTGACGCCACAAAGTCAAATGATAAATTTACTAACGTCACTGCAGACCAAGTCGCCACCACACTCCTCCTGAATGGCAAAACCCGTGGCAGAAAATACCACGAACCATTAACGCGTGTTCTGGCAGAGGAAAACCATCACCTCAAGGCACCATTCACAATGTCAGAACTTACAGCAGCTATTTCCAGCCTGAAGACTAACAGAGCTCCTGGTATCGATGAACTGAGAGTCGAGCAAATTAAAAACCTCGGCAGTAATACCCTACAGTGGCTGTTAGATCTGATGAATGCATGCGTAGAAAGGCTTCACATCCCAAAGATGTGGAGGAAAGCCCGCGTGGTTGCTCTTCTGAAACCGGGAAAGGACCCTAATGACCCAAAAAACTTCCGTCCTGTGTCTCTTTTGTGTCACTGCTTTAAGATCTTGGAACGCCTGACGTTAAGTCGCATAGAAAACGTCTTAGAACAACAGATCATCCCACAGCAGGCAGGTTTCCGACAAGGCAAATCATGCTGCAGTCAAGTCCTCAACCTGACCCAACATATCGAAGATGGTTTTGAGAGAAAAGAGATCACGGGAGTGGCATTCATAGACCTTACAGCTGCATATGATACCGTAAACCATCGGAGGCTCCGCAGGAAAGTATATGATGTAACAAAAGACTATCATTTAACATCACTGATTGCTACTTTCCTGCAAAATAGGAGATTCTTTGTCTGTCTCCAGGGTAAGAAGAGCAGGTGGAGAAATCAGAGGAACGGCCTGCCTCAGGGAAGCGTCCTCGCTCCAGCTCTGTATAATATATACACAAATGACCAACCAGTGCCAAATACCACGCGCCAATTTATGTATGCCGATGACACTGCAAGCCGGCCGCGGTGGCCGAGGAGACTAAGGCGCTCCAGTCACGGTCTGCACGGCTACTACGGTCGGGGGTTCGAATCACCCCTCTGGCATGGATATTTGTGCCGTCCTAGTTCGTAAGTAGTTCATAAGTAGTTTGTAAGTTTAGGGACTGATGACCCCGTAGTTAAGTCCCATAGACTTTACAAACATTTGAACATTTGACACTGCAGTTGCAGCACAAGGTACGAATTTTCTGGATGTAGAGGAGAAATTATCCAGTACCTTGGAATCCCTCTCCCAGTATTATGAGGCAAACTACCTACGACCGAACCCATCCAAGACTCAGGTCTGTGCTTTCCATTTAAAGAACGCGGAGGCAAATAGGGAATTGAATGTTACATGGAGAGGTGAACGACTCGCGCACTGTCCGACGCCCAAATATCTCGGTGTCATACTGGACCGCACACCGACCTATAAACATCATTGCAGTGCCACAAGGCAAAAAGTCTCAGCGAGAAACAACATCATCAGGAAATTAACTAACGGATCCTGGGGTGCAAACCCAAAAGTCCTGAGAGCCTCAGCCCTTGCGCTTAGTGTGTCAGCTGCGGAATACGCCGCTCCAGTATGGAGTTCATCAACACACGCGAGAAAAGTTGACACCGCGGTGAATGAAATGGCACGGATTGTGACTGGGTGCCTGAAACCAACACCAGTACACAAGATGTACTTAATTATGGGGATCGCACCGCCCAATGTACGACGTGAAATTGCTGCCAAAGCTGAAAAAACGAAGCAAGAAAAGGACATGCGTCACCCTCTATATGGACACCAGCCTGCTGACCGACGGCTTCGTTCAAGGAAGAGTTTCCTGTCATGTACCCGAGCACTGGAAGGGTCGGCCGCAGAAAACCGTATTGCAAGGTGGGAAATGGATTTGAGAAGCCCGTATGAAGCAGCAAAAGAAGAACTGGCACCTGGTGGAGACCTGCCATACACAGTCTGGAGAACCCTGAAACGTATGAGGGTAGAAGTGCCAAAGTGCAAAGCAAACATGCAGCGATGGGGCTTCCTAAAAGATAATGAGAACACTCTGTGTCTTTGAGGTGCTGTACAGGATCCTCAACACCTGCTTATCTGTCCATATTTAGAAAAGCCCTGCACAATGGAAGACTTATGGGAGGCTAACGACAAAGCCATATTGGCTGCTAATTTTTGGAAGTTAGAAGTCTAGTTCCGGACACGGAAAGTAAGTAAGTAAGTAAGCATATGACATGTCATGTATTTTGGAATGTATCCCGAAATAAACGGCCGGTTACTCGATGGAAGTGCTATCTTTGCCATTTGGAGTTAACAATCAGCAGGGAGAGACAGCAATGTGAAAATGTGAAGTAGCTTAAAATGATGGCATCCAGTATTCACGTAATCAACTACTCACCGCTTGATGTAGCACTTAGATCCAAATAATTCAATCAACATAGGTAGCAAGACTTTACTTACCAAAAAGCAAGGAATTACCAAACTTTCACCTTACCTGCGAAACAAAAAAGAAAAAGTATTACAGAAAAGAAAAATAAGAAGGCCTACATACAATGGATAACATCTTCCCAGTCTTTCAAATTAAGAGTTTATTTTTAATACGTTTTCACTAACGTCTGTAATACGTCAAGAATTGATGAACAATTATCGATATACTAACCTCTTTTCGGGCCGATACCCTTAAAAGACTATGATACTGAGACTAAAATTATTGAATACGCAACATTAACTGGCCAATGAAAATTCTTCGTGAGGATGGTTCAGGATCCGCAACTGTAAAAACTTTTGTGAAATTATTTATTTTTTATTTTCTCGTCGCAGTTGCACAATTTTGAGTGTTGTGACTTTTTCACACCATTAGCCTTCGTTTTAAACCATAATAAATCCACATATATGTTAAAAATGGCTGCTAAAATTGTTTTACATTATAAAACTGTGCAGATATGTAACTAGCTTACATTTAAAATTTAAAATGGCAGTCAAAGATCTCCAAATTGTGCAACTGCGACGAGAAAATAAAAAAAATGAATAATTTCACAAAATTAGTGGCGAAATCAAATCATAGAGGCCAAGAATCAATTACAAAACAAATCAGTGATAAAATTTAAGATTTGCAGGACACAGCGTGCACAAACATAAATGTAAGGATACAAGCGTCGAGAAATGAGTTCTGAAAATAACCCGATGACCTCAAAACCTAATTTCCAAATACTAGATCAGAATTACGGAGCGAGGTAACGCAGTGGTAACATACTGGACTCCCATTCTGATTTAGATTTTGCTTGATTTCCCTAAATCGCCCCAAGCAATTACCGGGGTGGTTCCTTTCAAAGGCCACAGCCGACTTCCTACCGTATCCCTACGATGAACTATCCGTGCTTGTGTTCCGTCTCTAATGACCACGACGTTAAAGCGCAATCTTCTTTCGTTTTATTTTAGAATTTACTGCATAATCTTCAGTTTAAGGACAGAACTCTGGTCACTCCACTGTGCTTTCCCGGGACAGCGACATCTGAATAAACGGCACGAAGAACAGCTGCTGTCCCTTTCTAGCGGATTTTGAAGCAACAAGTAGTTCTGCAATGGGTACGGTACGTCACTGCAAGCCCCAAAAATTAATCGTCTTTAGTTAGCGTTTTCCACTATGGGAGCTTTACGACTAATAATTAAAATTATAATAAAAAATACAACAGTGATTAACGTTACCCACGTATATATTTATTTATTCCTCCCTTGAGTTAATACTCCTATCCCTTATCTCTCTGTCCATCTCCTTTTTCTAAAAACATGATATATTTATCGGAAAATAAATGAGAAATAGGGCTGTACAGCATAATGAACAAAGTTATAAGTGTAGTTGACATATAAAATGCGAACGATATCATATTTATTGTGTGATATGTTGTACAATTGTATAATGTTTTAGATACGTATTCATTTGTATAAGTGCTGTATGTCTGTAAAATCTGCTCCGAATACAATTAGTGGTAAAGAAGCAATAGATTAAAATTTGGTGCGTGTCGGGGCGATTTTTTTAATAAACTTTACTGTTTATGAACTAATGTCGTACTGTGATACAATTTCGTAGGTACATTCAGTTATTTGTATGAATACTATCTGTAAAATTTCCTGCGACTATAATTTGTAGTGTAGAAATTATACCGAATGTCATACCGAATGTCGTAGTTTTGCTCGATGAACAGCGGAAAAGTAGTAAGCGTGAAACTTTTTTCCTTGCAATATTTTAATGTGGTTGTCAGCGAGAAAAAATTTAATAAAGGTTTGAAATTATGTTTACAGTTTGTGCAAGTCGCTAAGTACCGTCATTCTCATATAGTGTTTTTATAAAGTCTCGTCGCATTAAGTGTCAGTGACTTGCAACACATATCGCTTATGGCGCTATATCTCCCGAACCATGTGTCGTTTGTGGTTCTTACTCCTACATGAATTATTATCTCACGTAAGGAATATGTGTACCAAATTTGGTTGAAGTCGGCCCAGTGGTTTAGAGGAAAATGAGCAGCATTGTCGCTTAAAGCAGCAGGTTTTCGCGCATCTCATTGTTTAGGACGTCATATCTCGTGAAGCGGTAGTCAAACCTGGGCCTCGTGGTCGAGGGCCATCAACATTCAACACTAAACTAACCAAATCACAACAAATTGGTGGACTTTATCTACAAAGTACCCACAACAACACCAAGACGTCGGAAATTTTTATTGTACAACACCCTTCTGTAACTGGAGGAGAAACGAAAGGGTAATCACAAATGGGGGGGGGGGGGGGAATACTAAGATAACAAATACTTCCTGTTGTCCCTAACGAGCGGAGCTGACCGGCTGTGCAAGCATATATGGAAAGTGGTCGAAGGACGGTCAAACTGCGGTAGCTTTCCTGCAGTTCCCCCCTCCCTCCCCCCTACCGCAACAATCCGTGGTCGGATCAGGAAAAATAGAAATATAGGAAGTGACCAAAAGTACCACTTAGCTCAGCGTCACAGAAAATTTTCAATCAAGTATTACCTTAACTGTAACCGCTCTCTGTCTATGCAGTTATGTTTTATCTCCAAGATTGTCAATTTCTATTCTTTGATTGTTCCTTTTTATTCAGGTCTTAAACCCGATGGTGTGAGTACAGGTTTCGAAACCGGCAGTGCTTTTTAAGAAAGTCACATCAGAGTCGCAGCGGAATGAACAGTTTTAACAGTGGATTTCTGTCTTCCACACTTTTATGTTTCAGGTCGCGCGCTCGCCCGTTATCTGTTGTCGCATGGGGCACACGGCTACGGCAAGCGCACGTGCAAGACGTGCAAGTGAAGCAGCCGGATGGCGAGGCCAACGAGAAAGACGGGCCGTGGCGTGCACGTCTCGTCGCGTAAGCAAGGTAGTTCTCAGCTGGCACCATTGCTAGCTGATTGGCCGGCCGCTGGAGCGCAGCCCACTGCCTCATAGCGGCCAATCCCTCAGCAAGCGATCGCGCTGGCTGAGAACTACCTTGCTTACGCGACGAGACGTGCGCGCCACGGCCTGTCTTTCTCGTTGGCTTTGCCGGTTGGGCTCTGATGTCACTAGAAACTGGCAGCAATATTCCAGTTCCCACGACACATACAATTGTTTCTGAAACAGCTATAACTGAAACTGCTATTTTTCTCCATGGAAAAGCGGGACATATGATGCCAGGTCAATCCGCAGCAAAAATAATGTTTGTTGTTATTATAATTAATGTAAAAGCTCTGAGAACCTGAATATCAATGATAATAATAATTTTGTGTGGCTCATTGACCTGGTGCAAGTCTTTCAATTGGACGCCAGTGGTTTCATGACTGGAATTTAATAAAGCATGTTCATGGTGTGGTATTATTTTTCACTTTCAGATTTTAAAAAAATCCGATTTTAGAAGTTGTTTCTTGAATATCAAAAGCAACCAGATTATGACTGAATGATTTATCACGCAGAACTGCATCCTAGTTTCCACCCAGTTAATCCTGAATGTGGCAGTACGAATTTTACAGTGCATTTCATAACTAGGATTTCGGTCTTCGAGAAATGTAGGCCATATTTTAAGAAATAGTACATTTGCGTTAAGGCATAAGAGGTTGCTTCAGGCACACGAATAACACACCACCTTAATTGATAATAACTAGAGTAACCAAAAGTCGCCTGTCTTAAAAGTTTCAGAACGCGCTAAGCAGGAGCAACATTAAGTGACATAACGTGATCCAGCATTTATCACAATAAATGGCACAAATACTGAGGTTTACAGTTCAGGAAGACGACGCAAGAAAAGTCGAACCCAATTTGCATCCTCACAGAAATTGCATGGATGTGAGACACACCAGCAAAAAACGGGGCTGCCCTTTTTTTCTGTAATGACGCTGTAAATTGAATATTTTTGTGCAGTAAGGGTTGACATACTTTAGACAGTGTGGACATAGTTCTGTTGGAGAAGAGATACAGTTCTTATAAAGAAGTAGGCACTAGGCTTTGGCGGCTACACATTTTTGCTGTTATGACAACTACCCATTGACGAGAACTCTACGCAAGCGTCAGTTTCCTTATGCCCACCGTGTACTAGCGTGTGTGACGTCAGCTTCCCCCACCACCGCAGCTACGAGCCGGGGCAGTGAGCACTCGTGTGCGCTGCTGCTCGCGGAGCAGTCTGCTGGAACGGCCTGCCCTACACCACATGTCATGAGGTGGCTTGTCGAAGATGTAGATGTCGATGTGGCAGGCAACATCTACGCCCCAGCAGGTAACGGAGGTCGGAGGCTTGTAAGTTTTAAGCGGGATGAGAGAGGTCCGTGTCAGAGCGGAAGGTGGAATACAATGATAGGGTTATGGAAGCACACCGTTTGGAGTACGGGACTCCGCAGCGGATGTCAGCGACGTCTTCCCTTTCTGAGCCGATAACATATCATCAAGACTGGACCGCGGTTCAGTGGAAATTACATGGAATAACCAGAAAAACGAGCTACAAGAACTTATTATTGATAATACTAGAAAAAACGGAGATCAATATCATGCTACCCATAACAGTGTAGCTCCCTTTGCGCTTGGGACGCGGATCCTGTTGTAAGAAGCTGTCGCTGTCGTCATTAAACACGACGGGATGTAATGTTCAAATAGACTGTAGCTACAAAGTGCCTTTGATACTACCAAAGATGCCAGGGAGAGAAAATTTCCCATACTGCACCGCGCCAATTGCCGCCGTCCGTGGCGCAGTAGAGGTTTCGATTAGCGTTTCTCCTGGATGACGGTGTATCCGAGCACGACCCATCGACCGATGTAAAAAGAGGAGTGATTCATCCGAGCAGATGACTCATTTCCACTGGCTTACTTCCGCACTTAATCTTACGGACTGCTGCCTTCGGCATTCCTCACTTCTAAATCTACATGAGTACTCTGCAAGTCACACTGAAGTGCATAGCAGAGGATTCATCGAACCACATTTATGATATTTCTCTATAGTTCCATTCTCTAATAGCTCGCGGAAAAAGGAACACAAATCTTTCTGTTTTCGATCTGATTTCTCTTATTTTATTATGATGGTCATGTCTCCCTACGTAGGTGGCTACTAGCAATATATGTTCGCATCTGAAGAAAAAGTTGGTGAAATTCGCAAATACATCTTGCTGCAACAAATAACGCCTTTATTTTAATGATTTGTACTCCAACTCCTGTACCATTCCATGACCCACTCTCTCATATATCGCGACAATACAAAACGAGCTGCCCTTCTCTGAATTTTCTGTAATTTGTCCGTAAGCCCCACCTGGTCTGGATCCCACAATGCGCAGCAATACTCCAAAACAGGAAGCACAAGTGTAGTGTAGCCAGTTCCTTTAGCACAACTGTTTCATCTTCTTAGTGTTTTGCCAATGAAACGTAGTCTTTGGTTCGCCTTTCCTACTATATAATCTTTGTGTTATTTCCAATTTAAGTTGTTCATAATTGTTACTCCTGGGTATTTAGTAGAATTTACGGCCTATAGGTTTGACTGATTCATCGTGTAACTGAAGTTTAACGGATTTCTTTCAGTTGTCTTACGGATGACCTCACACTTCTCACTATTAAGGGTTAATTGCCAATTTTTGCACCATCCACATTCTTTGCAGTTGCTTTTGATCTTCTGGTGAATTTACTAACCGATAAATGGCAGCATCATCCGCAAACGGTCCAAGAGAACAACTGAGATTGTCTCCTAAATCGTTTCTAAACATAAGCAACAGTAGGCGCCCTATAACATTTCCCAGGGGAACGCCAGATATCACTTCTGTTCTACTCGATGACTTACCGTCAATTACAACGTATTGTGTCCTTTCTGACAGGAAATCACGAATCCAATCGCACAACTGTGGCGATATTCCATAAGCACGCAGTTAGATTAGAAGACGCTTGTGAGGTAGAGTGTCAAAAGCCTTCCGGGAATCTAAAAATACGGAATCCATTTGACATCTCTTGTGCAGATCCTAACCAGTTTTTTTGTGAAGCCTATTTATTGCAGTGCATCACCCATCTCTTTCTAGGTCTTCCACGGGAGCACTTCACTTATGGCCTTCCTATCAATACTACATTGGGAATAACATCGTCTGTCATCCTCACAACACTTCCATTCCATTGTAATCGCTTAGCCTTCTCTTTTTGTGAACTATTGGATCTTTTTCTCGAGTACCAGCAATTTTTCTCTGTTGCTTTTGTTGATTCTCAGCATTTGTTTACTATGTCACAGCACTGGGACATAAATGAATTACATGCCTTCATTTTAACTTTTGTTGTTATTTTCTTTGATATCATTATTCCTTTTAGGCTGTTATATGATCTGAAAGCATTAACAGTTTGTTGGTTTACTACTAGTAGGGCATTATTCATCTGGTTGAAGTATGTCCCCAAGTACTTAATGTTCTCAGCTATCTTAAACTTCATCTCCCCTACATGTATATCCCAGACAAATTGTGGTTTCTGTTCTCACTTAGTTCCAAAACTTCTGACTTTTCTGGGTTTATCATTGTTTTTATCATTCTTCTCTTGACTCTGATATAAGTGCCATACTACAAAAATATGACAGTATCTGCAGATTTTGATTAATGCATTTTTCCTTTCTTTTCATCTCGCGTACAACTTTCTCAATCTGTCTCTAATGACCGCGATAAAGGTAAAGCAGTCAACAATCCGAAGATTGGTTTGAACACCACAGTGCTTTACTAGGCATGGCCCTGTTTGGAGGTGGTATGCCGTTGCCTTCCTCCGACCTTCGAACTGACTTACCCGGCCAAGTATAGGGGGACCTACAGTTTAACGTGAGTTCCGAACCACGGTGCTACTCGGTAATTTTCACATGAGCATTACTGTCAGAGGTGAAAGAAGTGGAAAGTGACAGATAAAAGTTCTAGGACCTGGCGGGGATCGAACCCGCGACCTTTGGATTTGTAGTCTTGCACTCTACCACTGTGCAACCGAGGCACACGATATCAACTAAGAATTCTTTCTCTTTTAACTTTATAGGAGACAATGTTAAATACAGGGGTGACAATCCCTCACCTTATCGTACCCATTTGATAGCTCTGCTTCATTTTACTGTGCTCTTTGGTATCTTACTTTATCTCTCGTCCCTACAGTACAGGTGCAAAATTTTTTTTAGATAGGCCTATTCCAAAGTCCCTACGGATAGGCTTACTCTAGGAGTAAAAAAAAAAATGCCAGAGTTTTGAATACTGGTTTGTTAAATGCCCAAAACTATTCCCGTTCCTGTTTCATAGTAAATATAGTTTCGATTGCAGCTTTTCCTGATCTAGAACTTGCTTATTGACTCCCTACTTCTTCACTGAATACGGGTTGATCTCTTAGCCACATATTCGCTTGATCTGAACCAGACAGAAAACATCTGAGACGTTATCAAGCACCAAATCAGGCACCAGCTCCTCCCCAAAGGGCACTGCCTGTACAGGAGAAGTACAGTAGCGGCTGTGTGTGCCCGAGACGGCGACGGATGCTGCGGAGGTCCCACAGGAAGCCCGAAACACGACGACCAGAGGGACTACGGCGGAGCTAAGGCAGGTCCATTAGGCCGAGAGAGGGACAACCCCTTTGTTTTCAACAATAAAACAAGTCTCATAATAACTTGTCCCTGAATCCTGTTGACATCTTCCACGTAAAGAGAGACTCAATAGCGACTCCTGAAAAAAAGTACAAAGACTACTTCACTATAGGATAACATGTGGTTCTGTGGTTTATTGTTTTTGGCTACTATGGAAAACATTCCAGTCTATACCACTAGCAATTCAACTTTAATAGCATGGGACTCGTTATAAAATCCGCCACTCTACATCTAAATCAATAGTCTGCGACGCGTATTGAGGTGGTACTTTGTACTGTACGAAACATAATTCTTTCCGTTCAATTCACGGGTCGAATGAGAGAAAGATGTACAGGGAGCAAAGAAAATTTGTAGAAACTAAAAATTCGTATGAAACTGTCCACTGAAATAACCCACGGAGTTGTTCAGCCGCCTATTGGAAACGCATTGTCCCACCGGGTACATTCATCCCTTACCTTTAGTTTATATGAGTGGCGTATTGTGGACAAGTGTGTATCGTAATGATTGTGCTGGGTAATTATGGTGATGACAGAATGAAGAGGTTGAAACCTGCAGGCGCACATAGCCTGCATTTCTGGAATATTTGTGCTGAAGGCTCGCCGAGCTTACGTCCACAATTCTATGGATAGATCACTATCAAGAGTGCCACAGGCCTTCTCTTCGTGAGACGTTGTGAAGAGTTTTGAAATTTACTTGCATACTCCGCAAGCCAACGTATAAGGCATGAAGAAGGTACCTCTCATCACTACAAATCATTTCCTTTTCTGTTCCAACCGCAAATTAAGCGAGGGTGAAACGAAATGTCTATATGCCTCCGTTCGAGCCAAAATTCCTCTCGATTATCATATCTTCGTTGTCCTTGGACGAAGCAAGAGCGGAATCGACTTGCTGTCACCTTCAAATGCCAGATCTTTAAATTTTCGCAAAAGTGTTCAGTGAAAAAACATTGTTCGACGCGTCGACTCTACATTTGAGTTCACGAAGCATTTCTAACACCCTTGTATTGATTGAGTCTATCGGTAACTAAAATAACGACACGCCTCACAATTCCATCGATGTCTTTCTTTCATTCGTAGAATGAAATTCCAGATACTCGTTAACTCTGAAGTATAGGTCGCACTGGTTCTGCATAGGGGTCTCCCTTAGAGTTGAATAACACTGACCTGAAATTTCTAGTTAAACGTAGTCGTCTGTTCGCTTTTCCTTACTCCGACAGTTCCATTTTGACTCTACAAAGTTATCGCCGTGACTGTGTCTAGCAGCACTCCACTAACCATGTCAAAGTCTTCCTGTATCGGCTTACATCCACAATACACAGCTATTAGTAAACGGTCACAGATTGCTACTCTCCCTACCCATCAAATGAGGTATGCATATAGAGAATATGAGCAATATTGTCACTTCTGCCTGCGACACTCCCACGTCTCTGACGTACACTCGTCATCCAGTGCTGGCGTTGATTGCTTAAGAGGTCTTGGAGCCAGTCATGTATCAGGGGACCTATTCCGTACGCTCCTAGCTTTGTTTGCGGCCTGCAGTGGGTGTTATGTCAAGAGGTTTTCGGAACTAAATCCAGGGCGCTGGCGCACAGAGAGGTGCCTTACAACAGTGCCCCAGCACGCCCCCTCCTTCGAGTCTAGCGCCACCGCACCAGCTTCTGTTAGCGAGAAGGTGGGTATTGGCAGTTTCTGTCTTGGAAAGCAGTATTCAAGTTTTGTAACTCGATTCACCCAACATGCACGTCGTCTTTTGTTAGTGTTTGCAACAGATTAGATTTTTCAACAGTTATTTTAGGCTTTCACGCTAGTTAAGTCAGTCTTTCTCTATTCGCACTACATTTGTTCCTATAAACACTATATTCTCCTTTATTCTGATCTGATCCCCGCATATAAGAGGTGAAATGCAGGCTTTGCAAGTGTTTTGTACGCAATTACTGCTAGGATGAATCGCATTTTCCCAGTTCCCAACCAATAAAACGCCTTACCTTGTTATTCCCAAATAACTGTACTTCAAGAATAATGATTATATCATAACGCGCTTCACCATTCTAGGGCATCATCAGATTATGTAATATTCTGAAAAAAAAAATCATTCGTAGGAAAAAAATGCAAGGTACACTAACCAAAACGTATTTATACTTTCTGTACCAGCCAAACCGACGGACTGGGAAAGACCTTAAACATTAGTTTCAGAAGGGTGAGGCTCTTAACAAGTGAATATTGCAATCCAACAGATACCACAAATTCCTGTGTCGTGTACTGACCAACTTCCCATTTCCCCAACACTAGGCCCGCTCGTTGTTGTTGTTGTTGTTGTTGTTGTCGTCGTTTTCAGCCCACAGACTGATTTGATGCAGCTCTCCACGCTACTCTGTCCTGTGCAGGCCTCTTCATTTGATAATAACAACGGTAACCTACATCCTTTCGAATCTGCTTACTGTGTTCGTCCCTCAGTCTCACTCTACGATTTTTACCCCACACACTTCCTTCTGATGCCAAATTGACTATTCCTTGATGTCTCAAAACGTGTACCACCAACCTATTCCTATCAAATAGGATATGGAAGAAACTCCTTTTCTCCACAGTTCTGTTGAGCACCTCCTCATTAGTTACGTAACCGCACATCTAATATTTATCATTCGATTGTAGCACCACACTTCAAAAGCATCTATCATTTTTTTTCTTCTGAACATCGTATCGTTTACGTTTCAGTCCCATGCAATGCGACACTCCAGAAAAATGCTTTCAGAAAGGATTTCCCAATATTTAAATTAATATTGGATGTCAGCTTGCACAGGGCAGGGTAGCGTGGAGAGCTGCATCAAACCAGCCTGCGAACTGAAGATCACAACAACAACAACAGAACGATAACAAATGCCGGCCGCGGTGCCCGAGCGTACTGCGGCGCGCTGCACGTCTACTACGGTCGGGGGTTCGAATCCCCCCTCGGGCATGGATATTTGTGCCGTCCATAGTATAAGGTAGTTCGTAAGTAGTTTGTAAGTTTAGGGACTGATGACCCTGTAGTTAAGTCCAATAAGCTCTACAAACTAAACGATAACAAATTTCGCTTCTTCAGAAACGCATTCTTTCCCATAGCCATTCTGCATTTTATAGCTTCTTTACTTTGACCATCAGAAGTTATTTTGCTACCCAAATTACAAAACTCATATATTACTTTTATTGTCTCATTCCTAATATAATCTGGATACAAGCCCTGTTGTACAAACCAATAAAAATAATCCCATGGAGCAGTACCATCAGACTCATCAACAATATGCTTCCTGAGAGAGCTTTCCAAGTGATTACTGGAGAAAGAACGAGCTCCACCAAAGTTCTCAATAACGGGCTTCCACAGGGCTCAGTCCTTGCCCCATTGTTCTTCAGTCTTTATATCTCTGACATTCCAAACACACAATCTAGGAAGTTTGGTTATGCAGACGACTGGGCTATAGATGCGCAACATGAATCATTCGAGGCCACTGGAGACATTTTGTGCTCCGATTTGAAGCTGCTTTGTGGCTACTTCCGCAAATGGAGACTGCAGCCGAACCCGACTAAGACCGAAGTATAAAGCTTAAAGGACGATAGCTTACAAGGAACACCTGACAAATACTGAAAATAAAATGAGGACAAGAAATAACATCATTCATAAACTGTGCGGCACTTCCTGGGGCTCCACAGCAAACACACTCCGCACATCAGCAGCTGGACTTGTCTACTCGGTGGCAGAATACTGCGCTCCCGTATGCATTAACAGCCCGCATACAAACAGGATCGATGTGGTGCTAAATGACACCATGCGCACTATCAGCGGCACGATAAATTTTACGCCCACTGTATGGCTGCCAACCCTGAGCCATATACCACCTCCAGAAATGCGGCGAAAAAATGCTCTTCTCAGAGAGTACAACAAGATTACTAATAACCGTCAGCTGCCCATACACAGTGACTTAGGTAACCTAGAGCGCAAAAGACTTAAATCGAGAAGACCAGCACTACTCTTAGCTAAAGAGATGTTGAATACCAACTTTGAAGTCGCAGATCTGTGGAAGCAACACTGGCAAGAACACTGCCCACCAAAATGCCAAAGTTTCATGACAGGTGAGAAACCACCTGGCTTCAATCAGCCATGCAAAGTGTGGACAACGCTAAACCGCATACTTACTGGCCACGGGAGAAGTGCTGATGCTTTCTACAAATGGGGAAAGATACCATCACCAAATTGCGACTGCGGCGCTGAAAAACAAACAGTCCGGCACATAGTGGAAGAATGCCCATTTCGAGCCTACAAGGGAACCTTCAACTATTTCCTCGCTGCAACAGAGGAGGCAATTAATTATATTAAATGTTCAGACGTAAATTTGTAAATAAACAATGTACAAAGTGTGTAAAGATAGCGATGTATACCATACGATAAATAAAATAATTCATTCAGTGTCGCCCGATTTTGTGATACTACATTCCATTACTCTTGTTAATATTCATCTTATACCCTCCTTTCAGGACACTGTCCATTCCGTTTAATTTTTCTTCCAGGTCTTTTGCTATCTCTTACAGAATTACTATGTCATCAGCACAACGCAAAGTTGTTATTTCTTTTTCCTGAACTTCAAATTCTTCTCGAGATTTCTCCTTGCGTTGCTTCAGTGCTTGCTCACTGTACAGATTGAACAACATTAGGGACAGGCTGCAACCCTTCCCATCCACGGCAGCCTTTTCATGTCCTTCGACTGCAATACCGTCTTGTGTTTGTACAAGTTGAATATAGCTTTTAGCTCCGTATATTTTACCCCTGTTGCCCTCAGAATCTGAAAAAAATGTATGCCAGTCAACACTGTCGAAAGCTTTTTCCATATCAACAAATGCTAAAAATGTAGGTTTCTCTTTCCTTAATCTATTTCTAAGATAAGTCTTAAAGTGAGTATTGCCTCGTGTGTTCCTACATTTCTCCTAAATCCTAACTATCTTCCCCTAGATCGGATTCCAGCAGTTTTTCCATTCTACTGTAAATAATTCCTGTTCGTATTTCGCAACCACGATTTATTGAACTGACAGTTCTGTAATTTTCACATTTGTCAGCACTTGCTTTCTTTGGAATCACTATATTTTTCTTGTAGTCTGAGGATATTTCCCCTGTGTCACACATCTTGCATACCAAATGGGACAATTTATTCACGACTGGCTCTCCTAACGCTGATAGCAGTTCAGTTTTCTAACATATCACTATACAAATAAAAGCAGATATTCAGGATAGTATTCTGGAGTCCAAACCGATGTGAAGCAATCGCAATAAATGACCTGTATCACGCCATTTTTTTTGTCCATATATCCTTCCCGTTCTTATTTTTTTTTATATACTTAATAGATCTTTCAGTGTTAAACAATTCGTCAGCTGTCTACATTTAAGTTATAATCCTTATTGCAACAATGTCACGTAGTGCAGCGATGCCTGTTTACTACAGAAGGGTGTTGTAGTAATAAAATGACATTATCCAAGCCAGCCACACGATATGCACGTATCTCAGACATAAAACTCTTTTTAAAGTGTGCTTAGGTTTATTCAGAGAGCAATGGCGAGGATATAAATGTCGTCCGTGACAGGGGATGATGCGTTTATATTATACAGCAGAGTGCAGTTCTCTACGCGGGTGATGCATGGAGCGGTAGCGCAGTTGGGGCATAAACCCACAAGGAAGCAGTTGAAAATGATGGTAGCCAGTGGAGTTCGGCAAACATTGAGATGTAAAAGACGCGGCGCGGCCTGCAGTTAGGGCGGATAATGGCTCAGGTGAGCTGGCTGCTTTGTGGCGGTGATTGTGAACGGCCATAGTAACGATCGTGGGAATGCGCCGCGCGGCCGATGAATGGGAGCGGCCCACAAAAAATGCAGCCAGGTCAGGCCGGGCCGTTACACGGCGCACGGCACGGCCCCAGGCAAAAACACCCCTCGCCACGCACCGCGCCGCGCTGCGCAGGGGCGCGCCGAATCCGCGACCATCTGCAAGTGCTGCGCCGCCGCCCAGCAACCACAACCACAACCAACCGTGTAGCAATCTAACCCACCAGAACGCGCCGCAACCGTGGCCTCCGCACTGTGGACACTGCATCCAAAATAAACAAATAATCGTCATATACGCCTCACCAATTGCTAACAGGCGGTTTGAAACCATATGTTGTTGTTATGGTCTTCAGTCCGGAGACTGGTTTGAAACAGCTCTCCACCCTACTCTGTCCTGAGCAAGTCTCTTCATCTCCTCATAAGAACAGCACCCCACATACATTTGAATCTGCTTACTATATGCATCTCTTGGTCTCCCTCTGCGATTTTTACCCCACAAACTTCCCTCCAATGCTAAATTTACGATTCCTCGATGTCTAAGAATGTGTCCTACCAAGCGATCCCTTCTTTTAGTCAAGGTGTGCCAAAAATTCCTTTTCTCACCAATTCTGTTCAGTACCTCTTCATTAGTTATGCGATCTACCCACCTAATCTTCAGCATTCTTCTGTAGCACCACATTTCAAAAGCCACTATCCTCCTCCTGTCCGAACTGTTTATCGTCCATGTTTCACTCCACACAAATTCCTCCAGAAAAGACTTCCTTACACCTCAGTTAGTATTCGATGTTAGCAAATTACTCTTTCTCAAAAATGCTTTTCTTCGCATTGCCATTCTGCATTTTATATCCTCTGTACTGCCCAAGTAACAAAACTCATCTACCACCTTCATTGTTTCGTTACCTAATTTAATTCCTTCAGCATCGCCTGATTTTCTAAGACTGCACTCCATTATCTTTGTTTTGCTCTTGTCAATGTCCAGTTTATACGACTTCTTCAACACACTGTCCATTCCATTCAACTGCTCTTCCAGGTCCTTTGCTGTCCCTGACAGAATTACAATTTCATCAGCAAAACGCAATGTTTTTATTTCTTCCCCCTGAACTTTAATCCCTATTCCAAAATTTTCCTTGCTTTCCTTCACCGCCTGCTCGATGTACAAATTGAATAACATCGGAGAAAGGCTACAACCCTGTCTTACTCCCTTCCCAACTAATGCTTCCCTTTCATGCCCTTCAAGTCTAATAACTGCGGTCTGGCTTTGGTTCAAGTTGTAAATAACTCTCCTTTCCCTGTATTTTACCCCTTCTGACTTCAGTATTTGAAAGAGTGTACTCCAGTCAACATTGTCAAAAGCTTTCTCCAAATCTACAAAAGCTAAAAATGTAGGTTTGACTTTCCTTAATCTATCTTCTATGATAAGTCGTAACGTGAGTATTGCCTCCCGGGTTCCTACGTTCCTCCTGAATCCAAACTAATCTTCCCCAAGGTCAGCTTCTACCAGCTTTTCATTCTCCTGTAGATAATTCGTGTTTAAATTTTGCAACCATGACTTATCAAACTAATGGTTCTGTAATTTTCACATCTATCTGCGTCTGATTTCTTTGGAATGGGGTTTATTACATTTTTCTTAAAGTCTGCGGGTATTTCGCCTGTCTCATACATATTACACACCAGTTTTGTCATGGCTGGCTCTCCCAGAGACTTTAGTAGCTCTGAGGGAATGTCATCTACTCCCAGGGCCTTCTTCCGACCTAGGTCTTTCAGGGCTCTGATATAGTATCTCCTATTTCAACTTCACCTACTTCCTCTTCCCTGCCTACAACATTGTCTCTCAGTTCATTTCCTTTGTAGAGCTCCTCTATGTATTCTTTCCACCTTTCTGCTTTCCCTTCTTTGCTGAGAACTGGTTGTTTCAAATGTTCAAATGTTTGTCAAGCTTATGGGACTTAACTACGGGGACATCAGTCCCTAAACTTACAAACTACTTATCAACTACCCTATACTAAGGACGGCACAAATATCCATGCCCGAGGGGGGATTCGAACCCCCGACCGTCTGGTTATCCATCTGAGTTCTTGATATTTGTAGAGCTGTTTTTCTTGTCCCCAAATGTCTCTTTCTATTTTCCTGTAGGCAGTTTCTACGTTTCCCCTTCTTATACATTCTTCTACAGATTTGGATTTGGCTTCTAGCTACTCCTGTGTAGCCATTTTGCACTTCCTGTCAATCTCATTTCTTAGTCGTCTGTACTCCATTTTGCCTGTTTCATTTACGGCATTTTTATATTCTCTCTTTTCATGAATTAACTTTAGTATTTCCTGCGATATACAAGGATTTTTTGTAGGTCTTGCCTTTCTACCTATTTTGTCCTCTGCTGCCTTCACTATTTCATCTCTCACTGCTACTCATTCTTCTACTGTTCTATTTCCCCCCATTTCTGTCAGTTTTTGCCTACAGCTCCCTCTGAAATTCTTAAGAATTTCAGGGTCCCTCAATTGCAAACACGCGGTTTGAAATCATAAAAATGTTCAAATGTTTTTTAAGCTTAAGGGACTTACAAACTACTTATGAACTACCTTATACTAAAGGCGACACAAACATCCATGCCTGAGGGGGGATTCGAACCCCCGACGCGGAACGGCCTCGCACATCTGAGTATAGTGCCTCAATGCGCTTAGCCACTCCGCCGCGGCGGTCATGGTTAAAATAAATTAATATTTTATATACATATTTGTGGTTGGTAGCTGTTTTTGTTATAAACATTTTAATACCGCAACTGCGTTTCTGAGGATGTTAAAATTTGACAAAATAGCGATAACCTATGTGTCACATCTTTTTAAATGTCTTACCTCAACAGCTTTGGAATCATGGCTGATAAGATTTTGGAGATGAAAATTCCCAAAATAGGCTTACATATTCTGCCACCCATTAATATCACGGCATGAAACGTTCTTGGGACATATAATTTTTTGTTAAACTGAGCGAGGAGGCGCAGTGGTAACGCACTGGACTCGCATACGGAAGAACAGTGGTTCAAATCCACCTCTGGTCATCCAGATTTAGGTTTTCCGTGATTTCCCTAAAGCACTCCAGGTAAATGCCGGCATGGTTCCTTTCAAAGAGCACGGCCGATTTCTTTCCCCATCCTTACTCAAAACACCGAGCGTTCGCTCCGTCCCTAATGACCAAGGTGTCGACGGGACGTTAAACCCTAAGCTTCCTTCCCTCTCCTCTAAAAAAAAGTTTCTCGGGATATTTATATCCTTATCGAGACTATTGCCCATAAACATTATGCAGTAATAACTGGCCGTATTTTGACACACGAAGGAGTGAGGTATTCGGCTATAATAATACGTAACATATTATGCAACTTCAGTGGAGGAAAATTATATTTCTTACTGGGAAAAAATATACTAAATACGTTCTACCCTGAATATTACCAGAGTGTTTGGAGTTTATAAAACCTCGGATTACTATGGGTCATTGCCCATGTCAGTATATAACTGATGTGCAATAACATGGTACCGGTTTCAATATTTTAATTATAACATCTACGATTATACTCGCGACTCATATCTACAACTATGTGCATATTGAGGCACTCATCCATTGTATAGCGCACATTTAAATTCATAGTAAACTTAACCCTGTATGAAGTTTGTTGGGCTGAGAACAGGAGGATCAGTTCATGTTCATTTAAGAACAATGTTGTTAAATTGACGTTTTTAACTGAAAGTCGTTCATGATATGCTGTATCACTCACACAAAACGGTAACTAGAACACTTACAGGAAGTTACGACATTTTACTGATGTACTTGGTTTGAATGATTTAACAAAAACGTCTTTTAGTAGATGTAGGCTGTTATAAAACAGTCTCCTTTCATTATTCACAATCAAACCCGTGTATTTCGAGGTTCTTTTGTGACATCTTCAGATGGACAGAGATGAAAAAGTATGTGTTTCTCAGTATGAGCCTCTGTCCTGACGTTCAGCGTACTGTATGTCCCTTGAAGTCACAGTCGTAAACAGCTATACAATTGACCTGTTGCTATTCAAAAAGCTGTAGAGTGCTTGCAACAACTGCAGTCCATCGTAAGTAATTTTGTACGTTTTAAATTCCATCACATAAGTTCAGTATCCTGACTAATACGAAACACGCGATGACTATTTCATAGTTAAAAGAAACCTGGAGCAAGCAACAGAGTTTATAGAGCAGAAATTAATATATACCGAGTGTTACAAAAAGGTACGGCCAAACTTTCAGGAAACATTCCTCACACACAAAGAAAGAAAATATGTTATGTGGACATGTATCCGGAAACGGTTAATTTCCATGTTAGAGCTCATTTTAGTATATCTCTTTAAATGTAACTTGAAATAATTCGTGCAGACAATTGTCAAAATACCCAACTGTTTCGTTAGCATCGATTCACCTCCAGTTGGCCCAATTGAAGGAAGGTAATGGTGACTTTCGTGCTTGTGTTGACATGTAACGGATGAGGCTTCATTCTAACGTGATCAAATTGTAAATTTTCACAATCAACATGTGTGGGCTGACGAGAATCCCCACGCAATTGCGCAATCACGTCATCAACATTTTCTGTGAACGTCTGGGCAGGAATAGTTGGTGATGTCTTGATTGGGCCTCATGTTCTTCCACCTACGCTCAATGGAGCACGTTATCATGATTTCATACGGGATACTCTACCTGTACTGCTAGAACATGTGCCTTTACAAGTACGACACAACATGTGGTTCATGCACGATGGAGCTCCTGCAGCCGGCCGCGGTGGCCGAGGGGACTAAGGCGCTCCAGTCACGGTCTGCACGACCGCTGCGGTCGGGGGTTCGAATCCCCCCTCGGGCATGGATATTTGTGCCGTCCTAGTTCGTAAGTAGTTCATAAGTAGTTTGTAAGTTTAGGGACTGATGACCCCGTAGTTAAGTCCCATAGACTATACACACATTTGAACATTTTTGAGCTCCTGCACGTTTCAGTCGACGTGCTCGTACGCTTCTCAACAACAGATTCGGTGACCGATGGATTGGTAGAGGCGGACCAATTCCGTGGCCTCCACGCTCTCCTGACCTCAACCCTCTTGACTTTCATTTATGGGGGCATTTCAAAGCTCTTGTCTACGCAACCCCGGTACCAAATGTAGAGATTCTTCGAGCTCGTATTATGGACGACTGTGATGCAATACGCCATTCTCCAGGTCTGCATCAGCGCATCAGGGATTCCATGCGACGGAGGGTGGATGCATGTATCCTCGCTAACGGAGGACATTTTTCCATTCCATGATTAATGTGAGTTGAAGAGAAGTAATAAAATGAGCTCTAACATGGAAATTAAGCGTTCCTGACAGATGTCCACATAACATATTTTCTTTCTTTGTGTGTGAGGAATGTTTCATGAAGGTTTGGCCGTAAATTTTTGTAACACCACCATACGTCGGCGAAAACTATCAGCAAGCGAGGGGGAAGTTAATGGTACTAATGGTCGACAAATATTATTTTCTAATCCTAAAAAACAGTCCAATGTGGACTACGTAGTTCTACGTGTTATGTTTCACAATGCAGCAAGCACATATTTACAGACGCATCGCACCCGAACTGATGGCATATGACTGATGTCTTTACTTTTACAAGAGAATTGTAACGCGTTTAAAATGAATCCGAAATTGTAGCTGCGACAAAAGGCCGATAACGGTTGTACCAGAATTTTAGGGAACTGCATTTACACTGATTTGTTTTTATTGTAAGTGAGGAATACAAGAATATTGAACAAACAGGCATTGGTATCCTTAGTGGGTTGTAGGACAGCTGAAAAGAATGTTCCAGATAATTTAATATGTATTTTAAATTAATTGTGAAGACACAAAATGAAAACAGATAAAAATGGAGTAAGTGGTAGCGCCATTCATTCAGTGCATTTAAACTAACGAGCAATAGCTTTCCGTCGACAGGAAACGTTTCGAACGCTACACTATAGGCAAAGGCAGTGAAAAAAAAACAGCACTGCTGAAGAAATTTTCTGTCACAAGGAAAGTACATGGGCTCGAACAAACATATCTGTATGAAAGTTTGGTTACAGGATCTCCACGTACACCTCAATGTGCTGGTGGGTGTCGTTTTTCTGCAAAGCTCTGCAACCATGCTCTAGATAGCACTGTAGATGTAATTGTAGACGCCATACGTAATGCAGATAACTTAACTATAACTTATGTAATAATCATCGTACATGTTCTCTAGCGATTTGTCATCAAAAACCGTGATGATAGTTGCAACTTTAACCTTCTTCCCGAAAGACTGTTGGTATTTCACTGCCACTGCTTCCATCGCCACTTCCCACACTTACCGTAGCACTACCGTTTGCAATGAGTTGATCGTCATTATCATCCCTATTATCATTATTATGAGTTTGTAACAACAGTATCTAACTTATGCTCATATTTTCGCACCATAACAGATACGAGAAAGCATTCAAATGATTCATCTTCTACACTAATACCATCTTCACGAAGGAGGGTTCTTCGTAACTTCATGTCAGCTAATCGCAACACATTAGCAGGATTGATTAGCAATCTCCACCCCATCTGACGCTTCACCACACAAATAACATCACAAAACGCAACTTCGGAGGCACACTGCACCGTCCCTACTGGCGAACCGACAGGTCAAAGTGCAATGCGGCATGGCACACGCAGAGGGCTCTAACGGACGACTGCAGAGTTTTGCAAATGTGGGAGTATCACTAGTGCAATAAGGGATCTTTTCATTATCACGGTTTTGGTGTGTATGTGTTTGTTCGAGCCCAAGTTCGAGGCGCGTTCAGAAAGTAAGTTCCGTTTGGTTATATAAAACGAACGGGTACAGATACAGAAAAAATACTGATTGTACAAAAATCTACAACTGTTAAACTACTTTCCTACACAGCTTCCGAAATTTTGTAGGCAATTGTCATAGCATGGCACAAGGTTTTGTGTGCCTTTTTCATAGAATGTTGCCGCCTGTGTATTCAACCATGTGGTAACATGTTCTTTCAGCTCGTCATCATCGTTGAAGTGTTGTACACCAAGGACAGATTTTAGGCGTAAGAAGAGGATTACTGTCAAAAGATTTATTTTTCACGATAATGCCTGACCTGACACACCGAATGTGACCAAACAATTCTTACGGAAATTTCAATGGGACCCGTTTGATCATCCTCTATACAGCTCGGACCTCTCTCCTAGTGACTTTCATCTCTTCTTACACCTAAAATCTGTTCTTGGTGGTCAACACTTCAACGATGATAAAGAGCTGTTACCACATGGTTGAATACACAGGCGGCAACCTTCTGTGAAGGATGCATGCAAAAACTTGTGGCACGCTTTGACAAGTGGCTACAAAATTTCGGCAGTTATGTGGAAAAGTAGTTTAAGAGTTGTAGAATTTTGTGCAATAAAAATTTCTTCTGTATCTGTGTACAATTTCATTTTATTACCAAACGGAACTTAGTTTCTGGACGCGCCTCGTACCAGATATGGAGTGAAGACGGCGATGGCCTCGTCACTGGAAGTGGACCGCCTTGCTGTTGTGTTGGCGAGCCTGTCATCGCGCTAGGGAAAGGCCCGACCAGGAATGCAGTGGCAGGGTGGTGGGGGTGGGGAGGAAGAGCGCCGTAAATAATGCAGCGGTGGCAGCCCAGAGCCCAGCGACTGCCGACTGCCAGCCAGTTCCGGACACCTAGCCGCCCACGCTGTCGCCGCGCCGCGGGGAAGTGCTTAACACGCGGACAGCAGCGGCGCGTCCTGCGTGAACACTGGTTCACTCAACCCACGCGAAAACGCTCGTCGTGAAAAAAGTAAATAATAAACAAAGTAAAAAATGTTCTTAAACTTATACATAAAATTATATCAATTCGCAATTTGCGAGAATTTCCGACTTCAGATGCTCTTCTTAAGTTAACATTAACAAGAGCAAAACAAAAATAATGGAATGCGGTCTTATAAAATCAGGTGATGCTGAAGGAAATTAGGTAACGAAACAATGAAGATGGTAGATGAGTTTTGTTACTTGGGTAGTAAAATAACATGCGATGGTCGCAGTACAGAGGATATAAAATTCAGAATGGCAATGTGAAGAAAAGCATTTTTGAAAACGAGCAATTTGCTAACATCGAATATTAAGTGTAAGGAAGTCTTTTCTGAAGACATTTGTGTGGAGTGTTGCCTTGTACGGGAGTGAAACATAGACGATAAGCAGTGCGGACAGGAAGAGGATAGAGGCTTTTGAAATGTGGTGCTACAGAAGAATGCTGAAGATTAGGTTGGTAGATCGCATAACTAATGAAGAGGTACTGAACAGAATTGGTGAGAAAAGGAATTTTTGGCATACCTTGACTAAAAGAATGGAATACTTGGTAGGACACATTCTTAGACATCGAGGAATCGTAAATTTAGCATTGGAGGGAAGTGTGTGGAGTGAAAATCGCAGAGGGAGACCAAGAGAAGCGTATAGTAAGCAGATTCAAGTGGATGTGGGTTGTCGTTCTTATGAGGAGATGAAAAGGATTGCTCAGGATAGAGTAGGGTGGAGAGCTGCAGTCTCCGGACTGAAGACCATAACAACAACAACTTAAGTTGGACTATCATTTCGTAACATACGAAAATTTGTGCCGGAGCAGGACTCGAACCCTGGTCTCCTGCTTTTCGGGAACAGTCGCCACACCCCCCGGCCAGACTCAAACTTCCATATGTTACACATGTCTACTTCCCTTTTTTTTAAACTATCATTATTCGTTTCGTTCTTCTATCAGATCATTTTATAAGCACATTCAAACTGTTTTTATTGCATGACAAACGTTTTACATCACGTAGACAGCACGTATACGACTCTTAAGCCCTTTCTACACGGGAAGTGAGAGCTTAGAAGATTACCCATGATGCACCGGTCACGCAGTCCGCGTACAGTGTAGACACGTCCACTTGCACAAGATGCACGCATACGATCACTACTAGACGGAATACGATGGATCCTATTCTCACGCGTATGGAAGTGCTTCGCGCATGCGGAGACGACCGAATGGGGAACCCAGCTGACAAACGAAGCCAAGTCGTGAATTTGTTTGAGAATGTGTACTTGTCTCCTGCTGAGAGGAACGTAGTTTTTCGACTCAGTCGTAAGTATTTTAGGAGGAGATACTATAGAGGAATCGTATTAAAAATTTAATATAACCTGTGTAGAATTGTTATTGAATACAGAGATATAGCTGTTAATATGAAATCCAAACAAACATAAAGCAAATGTAAATCAAGAAATATTTAATGATTTATCCGTCGGTTCTTGGTAGTACAACATCACACTTACTTAAAATTAGAATTTTGTGTATGTTCTACATGTTCATTTCCACGTAGTTACCCGATTTTCTGCTTACTAGGACATATTCAAACATTAAACTACGTCGAAAACCGGCGTTTAAATAAAAGTCAATATGCTGATCTACCGAGAACCGACGAAAGAATCAGTCAAAAAATCCAAATCTGTTTGTTGTACACACTAAGAGGTGTATCTGTGTACACAATAAAAACTGGACACAAGTTATATGAAATTTTAACTACAAATCGTCTTTATTACCATCTTATAAAGTATTTGCTATTTTTCCTGAATCATGCTGTAGTTAACAGATGAAATATTTGTTTTTGGTGAGCATTATTTGAAGCTTACTCAAAGTGAAACGTGAATGTATAGACACCTGAGTGTGTTCATCATGTACATAGGTGCCTCAAACTGCAGGGACTGGAAGTATGTAATCGAATTTTATAATGAAGACGTTAAAGTGAGCGACGTAGTTAGCATGAACTGCACGAAAACAATTAAATACAGTTTCACAGTGGCAGTCTAAAACATAAATGTTTTAATCATCACATTATATCATACAGTTTCGAAAAGCGATGTTAACGTGGCGATTCATTTGCTGCAAGTTGACAACAAACGAAGTCGACGCATGAAGCAGACGACTCAACAATGCGTACCGTTTGAACGGTTCTATCGCGGTCTATCGCAAGGAGCGCTGCAGCTGACAGCGACTTCCTTGTGCGTGTTGCACATTTCGTATAGAAAGGGCTTTAGTGCGGCCGCTTATTATACACGGCAGTGGCTGCAGTGTTGCAATGCACGTGCGCGGCTGAGGTTCAACTTTTCTTCTGGACCCCGTGGAGGCAGTATATGGGCGCTCCCGCAGCAGGGAGGGGTGAGGGGAAATGTTACTTTCAACATTGGCGTTTGAGCTGGTCGAGACACCAGCTCCTGGCTACTCGAGCTCAGGCGGTTACACACGAATGGTCCCGAAGCAAAGACAATGCAGCTACTGCGCACCTCGCCTTGAGCATCGAAACACATCATATTTGGTAAAATATAACTATAAATTAAAGACGCCTCAATCGTAAAAGCCTTCTGAAGATTCGATCATCAGTAATAATGAAGCCACTACTCTCCACCAAGAAAGAATAGTCATGTGGTTAGTGGCATCACTGTGCACTGTCAAAGGTACTTGGTTCGATACTGACTGCAAACAAATGTTTTAAAACCCAATCTTCTTTTTAACGCATACGGGAACAATAATGAATTTGTATTGTTACTTGTACACATATACTGTCGACGTTTTTACAAATGTGTCGCGATTTTGAGGCTAAGTTACATTTATACTCGTCGTTGTAACAAATATTAAACTGTTTGAAAAGATACGGGGAAGATCAGCCTTTGCGAATGCTTAAGGTTGGGGTGGGGGGAGGAGGTACTTACAGTGTCACGTGACCCGAATATAGCTTGGCTCTTCATCGTTAACAGATTCATTTTGTTACAGTTCCTTACTGTGTTTTAGTGTTCATGTGCACATTCATATGTTCTTAGTGTTTATTATCGAAGAAAAATGAACAACGTTCAGTATCTTTTACAAACAAATTACTCAGCTTTTAGCTTGGAAGATAAGTGTGAAATAAAGTAGCTTGGTAGGTCGACGCCACATTTCGAGTTGAAGAGAGCATAAAAAAAGCCGAGGTAAGACTTTCTGCAAATCTTGTAACCACAACATATGTAAAAAAAAAAAAAAGGGGGGGGGGAGAAACCGGGGCCCGGTACTGAAAAAAGTGAACCCTAGTCATGTGAAGCACCAGCCGCCACTGCACGGAGTGGGGTTCCAATCCTAGGCCTACATCATTCAAACAACAGCCCGGGAAGTTCTCATGCTAAACAACGACGACATATTCCACCGCCTTTAATCGACATACGCATACGACAAGGTGACAAAAGCCGTGCGACATCTCGTCATGCAGCGTCGGACTTCCTTTTTATCGGCGAAGTACAGCATCGTTGCGCGGCACATACTCGACAAATGGTTGGTAGTCTCTTACAAGAATATTGAGTCATACATAGCCGCCCGTAATATTGTGAAAGTGTTGCCAGTGCAGGAATTCTTTTTACACGAACTGACCTCTTGACTAGTTCCCACAAATCGTAGATGTGACTGAAAATCGTAGTAGAGGTGTGATACCACTATTAATTCAATCATACACATGACTCTAAAAAGGCGAAAAAGTATTCACAGGATGTTCCTGAATAAATTTATCTTGCATGGCGCGTTGTAGGCTATGCCCATCTTCGGATGATCTGGTAAAACAAGAATTGGCATCTTACAATATTTTGTACATTATTTTAAAGTATAAAAATACAAAACTAACAAAATGCATAAACCATAGGTCAAATTTGTAGGCAATATGCCATAAAAATACAGTGAGAATCACCGTCAGAACTGAACAAAGTATAGAATAATAGATGTTTCTTTGAATGGTGAATGAAACTAAACGCCGCGAGTTGCTACGAAGGCTGTGAGGTAAGTGATTGTTCCGCGAGAGGGCGTACCCATAAGGTTGTGCATCAACGTCGAAATTTTAGATGTTATCCTAGCAATATTTTATGACTACAAGATAAAACAAAAATTGCTGCTCAAGACAATTACCAACATTTCACTTTAGACTATCGCCTGCTTATGGGCAATTTTATTATTTTTGCTTTATCTTGTAGCCATAAAATAGTGCTAGGATTATATTTGAAATTTCGACGTTGATGCACAACCGTATGGGTACGCCCTCTAGCGGGACAATCACTTACCTCACAGCCTTCGTACGAGCTCGCGGCATTTAGTTACATTCACCATCCATAGAAACATCTATTATTCTATACTTTGTACAGTTCTGACGGTGCTTCTCAAAGTACTTTTTTTATGGCATATTGCCTACAAATCTGTCTAATTGTATGTATATTTTGTCAGTTTGTATTGTTTTTATACACCTTTTGTGATATGTTAAAAGTAATGTGCATAATATTTTAAGGTGCTACTTTGTATGATTCACCAGTTTATTCGAAGATGGGCAAAGCCCGAAATGATGCAAACTTTACCCTGAGACAACTGATGGAAAAGTACGGCGAGCGACAAAGAGACCTACACCTGGAGAAGGAGTATGATTACAGTATCGAGAGATGTACTGTGGAGAAGCCTTAGAGCGAGGGGTGTGCCATACAAGTATGTTCGACTGGTCAAAGACATATACGATGGTGCCTCCTCTAAAGTAACATCTAGTGTCGGAGTGATTGAGAAGTTCCGTATAATGGTTCGACTACATCAAAGGTCAGCACTAAGTCCATATGTGTTCAGTATAGTGATGGGTGTGTTGACGAGAGGAGTGCAGGACTTGGCAGTTTTGCAGATGACGTGGTGATATTGGAGGAGAGCAAATAGAAGGTACACAGAACGCCGGAGACCTGGAGGGAGGAAATGAAAAATGGAGGAGTTAGCAGGAAGAAGACCGAATATCTGTGGTTTGGTGGAGATGGAAAACTTATCTTGGCAAATGATCAGTTGGACAGAGAATTCAGGAACCTGGGTTCCTTAATCAGTAAAGTAGATTTAAATAAGGAGATAAGTCACAGGATCCAAACTGAATGGACGAACTGGAAAGGGGCATCAAGTGTGCTCTTCCACAAAAGAATAAAACCAAAGACAAAAGGAAAAAAAATTAAATTAGCGGTGGGACCAGCTATGTTGTATGGTAGTGAGATCTGGCCGTTAAAGAAAGAGCAGGAGAAGACATTAAACCTAGCTGAAATACCTATGCTGAGATGGAAGATGGGGACAACGAGGATGGACAAAATACGAAATGATCTTATTCGACAGCAGATACGTGTAGTGGAGGGATTGAAGATATCCAGAGCAGCCCAGAAACGAATACTACAATGATACGGGCACTTGTTAAGAAGGGATGGGGGACATCTGTTGAAACAAACAATGGAGATAAAAGTGGAGGGCAGGAGAAAAAGAGGCAGACCAAAGAGAAGATGGATGGACTGCATCACTGAGACCTGTGAGAGAAGGGACTGGCCGGGAGGGCACGTGGGACCGAGAGAAATGGAAGACAACAATAAGGAACCTCGACCCCTGAACGGGAACAAGCTGAAGAAGAAGAAGGCAGAGCCCGAAACGCGTCATGCAAAATAAATGTATTCGGAAACATCCTGTGAATACTTTTTCGTGACCTTGAAGCCTTTTAGAGTCATTTGTATAAGTGAATAAATGTTAGATCTGATACATGTAAAGCGATCTGGGGAACAATGATGGCCCGTTCACATGGCGCATTGTCATCTATAAAAACTCGATCTTTGATTGAGAACTTGAAGCCTATGAATGGTTGCGATGGTCTCTATGTTGCTGAACATAAATATTTCAAAAATAAGTAAATAAATCGGTTTCAGAGGATCCACTGCACTCCACGTAAAAAGATCACAGAACATTATGGAATCACACTCAGTATGCACAGTGAGTTGTTGTAAACTTGGGTCCATGTTAACATGGAGTTCGTGTCACACTCAGACATTACCGTGGCGTCAGCTCCTATCAACTGAAATCGAGACTCGTCTGACCACGGCGCGGATTTCCAGCCCAGGCTCCACTTGATATGGTTACGAGAATAGGAGGAATTCTACAGGCACTAGAGCCTGTCGTTCGCTGTCGTGGCGCCACAATGTCGTAAAGGTTACGTTTGTCATACGTAGCACTTTGATTTCTGCGCGCACTACAGCTTGACGGCTGGTCCTGACAACTCCACACCCACGCCGCTGATCTCGCTCAGTAGCGCGCGCTGACGGCCGCTGCTTTGTCCATGGTCCCATGGTTATTCCCGAAATTTGATGTTCTCGCCACACTTCTCACAAGGTGGATCTCGTAATATTGAATTCCCTAACGAATTCAGAAATGAAATGTCCCTTGCGTCTGGCTTCAACTACCAATGCGTGTTCAATCTATTAATTCCCGCTATAATATCGTCGGAAATGTTTTCACATTAATCACCCGAGCCAAATGACAGTTCTCTTTCCCACCTACTATAAATCCTTCCAAATCCTATAGCGCCACGCCCTCCGCCTCGCTTACCGCATCCGCCTCTCTTCCCCCCACGCGGATCCTTTACGACTTCATTCCTTTACCTATCCTTCTGTCCGCCTCCGTAGGAGTTTGTGACAGTTGCACAGAGTTGACACTTGCCGAGAGACGGAAAGTGTTGACACTTGCCCAGAGCCCCAGACACTGCAGGTAGTGGACAGCGTGTTCCACAAGAAGGGTGTAAAATGTGTTCAAATGTTTGTAAAGCTTATGGGACTTAACTGCAGGGTCATCAGTCCCTAAACTTACAAACTACTTATGAACTGACTTATACTAAAGACGGCACAAACAGCCATGCCCGAGGAGGTATTCGAACCCCCGACGGGGAACGACCTCGAGCATCGTAGCATAGCGCCCCAATGCGCTCGGCAGCGGCACAAGTAGGGTACACCGCAGGTAGCTTTGGGCTCGCTCGCCGTCTGCGCTGTGAGAGCTCGCGGTAAAATGAAACGGTCCAACGTCGTTACGTAGCACAGTTCGGCCGAGTGCAAGCGCAGGAGGAGTGCAAACAATGTGCCATCCTCAGGCGATTGATCATAATTAGGTTCGTCGTAGACTTATATTGAGAATATACAGCAAAGAAATTAAAGGGAGACTCACCCAAAAATTTAACTCTTCTTCTAATTTGCTAATAGCAACGTAATTTTGAAATCGTGTCTATTATGTAAATATCTAGCAGTAAGCAAGGTTTTAAGAACACAACTTCACTGTTTTTCGAGCTATGAATTTCAATACACACTTAATGGTATTCCAGTAAACTAACTTTTGGTTCTCACGCCACAGTTTGTACACGGAAGATTGTGTAGGTGTATTCACCAGAAAGTTGATTGGTTCTGTGCTTTCATCTTATGAGAAATATTAATCACTTGCTTTTTGTGTTTATTTCAAATTTCAACCTTAAATTTTCTTTAATTATTGGTACTTAAATGTAACGATAAATGTTCGATAGTTTTAATGCGTAGATGTAAGCAAACACATCAAGACTACTTCATGCAATACTGATAATAAAATGTTGGCACTGAATTATTGCAAATCATTAAAATTTACCTACGCAATAAGGTTTTCCCTGCTTGCTTGTATGAGGCTTCTTGTAATTTCAACACCAGGGTAGCCATTTCGGAATAAAAATGCAATCACACACTTCTAGAGGAGGAGCAGTGGTACAGATATCTGAGTGAGAGTCGCTGCATATTTCTTTGGAGTTTTTCATTGTACTGAACCAGAGTTCAGTATATTCCATAATATATATTTCCACAGTAAACAGGCAAAGTAATTGATATCCAACGATGGCTGCCAATTGTTTCGTCTGTTTTGCTGGAAATCATGCTGCTTGTTTCTCCCTGTTTGAGTTTATGCCAAGTTCGGAGTAAAAACGGTTGTGTTTGATGGTGACAGAAATATTTGGTGTCTTTCGGTGTGCCACAGTACCTTACACAGTCAATATTTCTAATATTTCTTAGAAGATCTGTAGCTAGCTGAAAACCCGAAGTTACCCGGATTTTTATTTATTTATTCAAGCCTTAAGTTAGTCTAATTGACTGACTTTTTAAAATCAAATGTTTGTGAAGCTATGTGACCAAACTGCAGTAGCCATGTCCCTAGACTGACAAACTGCTTACGCTAACTTATGCTAAGGCAACAAGCAGCCGAGCGGATGGAGGCGCTATGCTTCAATGCGTGCGGCCGTTTCCCATCGGAGATGCGAATCCTCCGTTAGAATATATATGAAATAAGGCTGTGCTGCATAATGTACAAAATTATAAGCAAAGAAAGGTGCCGCAAGAGACCACGAACATCTACTGCCGGCGTGGCGCAGGGGATAGCGTCACCGACTATGGTGCTGAAGGTCGCCGGTTTAATCCCGCCCACCGGCAAACATTTATTTCTTTATAATTAACAATTCCAGAAGGTTCTACATCTTTCTTATGTTCACTTGTAAATTCTACTTGTTTGGGTATCAATAGCAGAGCACTCTGCCTGAGAGGCAGTCAGTGCTGCGTGTATGTTGAGTTCGTAATAAACATGCTTTGAGTATAAATGCTGTGTTCAGTTGCCTTCAAATTCAAGCCTGCTCCCATTTCAAAATACAATAATATGTAACATTCATACATTCATGTAATTCAACATTTTACTATAAACAATATTTCTTGTTATTTGTCCAGGATCTAGGATGAATAAATTCTTTGGTAATCTCACCCCTGAAAAGCGACATAAAATTGAACGTGTGAGGAGATATCAAATCCACTCTGCAGTATTTAATAGAGTGCCCTCTGATTTATTAATCATAATAGAAAGTGCAAATCGCACAGGAAACTGCAGTCTCTTGAAGTTAAAAGGTAGATTTGCCGGAAATACGGGCTACTCGTTGGATGTACACTATTTCATTCTCTTCCGCCGGCCTCGGTGGCCGAGCGGTCTGCGGCTGCCAGTCACGGTCTGCACGGCCGCTGCGGTCGGGCGTTCGAATCCCCCCTCGGGCATGGATGTTTGTGCTGTCTGCTGCCTTTCATAAGTAGTTTGTAAGTTTAGGGACTGAAGACCCCGCAGTTGAGTTCCTTAAGTTTAACAAACATTTGAACATTCTCTTTCTTTCCTTGTAGCACTATAGAAGTCCATTGCTTTCGCCTGTAGCCGCGTGCGCTTGTCAACAGTACAGTCAGTTTTCAAACATTTTCTTAGTTTGACAGGAATACAGTAGTGTCTTAGTATTAAGATAGAAATGGATTAAAACGCGATGCATGATGAGACATATTTATTGAATTATGTGTTATACAACTCTCTCTCCCAGGAGGCACCGCCTTATCGTAGCACTGTCCGTGCGGGCTGGAGAGTTTGTGTGCTCCCAGGGCGCTGAGAGCTATATCTGTGGTAGCGTAGCTACTGGCAGGTCCAACCTAGCCGGGCACGTGACAGCAGAGGAGCCAGACAAACTGTGCCTCACAACGACCCGTCTTACATCCCACTTACCTCATTCCTACCTGTCCTACTTAATATTATCTTACATACCACTGCCTTGTGGTTAATCTCGGGAGGGATAAAGGCTGGGGGGAAAACCCTGAAAGAAAATCTGGAGTGGAGCCCCAAAGGTCGTTGGAAGACGCACTGCGTCCCCTCCCGGCAGCTTCTGCAACCCAGGTGATACCAGGCGTATTGGCTAGACTTTGCTCTGGACACTATCATGCGGGTCGAGAGGGAGACGGTGATGCTTGGTCGACTCACAGGGCTCCACATCCATCGCTCAGGCACGTAGCATCCTGGAGAGGACACTTCAGCGACATCCGAGGACATCGGCACAACACGGGAAGAGGCAGTTACCGGTTAAAAGCTCTGTCTGATTGGCGTAAGACTCGGGCGCCAGGGGCCACTTCCGACGGTGGGAGAGATCATTGCATCTCACTGGACAGCTACCGCCCGCCTCAAGCTAGGCAGCCCCCAGCCATTAAGGTGCTGTCCCGCCACTAACCGCCTGCTTCATAGCGTGTGTGGAACTTAGAAGTATATTCGATAAGCGGGTTCATGTAGTACACCTACCAAAAACAGAAAGGAACTAATAAAGAAACTACCATTTCGTATTGCTACCTGGAATGTTAGGACCATGTGTCCTAGATACACTGATGATACCCAAGCAGTTGACTTCATTCGCAAGACCACAGTAATTGACAGAGAGCTTCATCGCTTTAATTTGGATATTGTGGGACTGCAGGAGACACGTTTCTAGACTCGGACTCTATTACATAAGCTAATTACACATTATTTTGGCAGGGGAGGTCTCAAGATGAGCCAAGACTTGACGGTGTAGGATTCGCGATTAAGAACATCCTCCTGAACTGTATTGTACCACCATCTGGTGGAACAGAACGGATTCTTGGTTTACAAATGCGCTCTTTAAGTGGCACTATCAACATCCTCAATGTATATGCTCCCACTTTAACATCCACCATTGAAGAAAAGGATGACAGAAAAACAGAATCCCGTCACCCTCTGCTCTCTCCTCTCCTGCTGAACCCCGGGCCTCTGTCACACCGATACCAATATATCCCTCCCTCCCTCCCTGCACCTTCACACTCTCCACATTCTCTCCGAGGGTACCTTTCGCCACCTCCTTCATCCAAGATGACGCCCTCCGTCCCGATATTTACCCATCCTACCAGCCCTAATCCCTCTCCTCCCCATATGTTACGTACCCTCCTCCCTCCTACTCCCCTCCCTTCCCTTCCCTTCCCACCATCACTTGCATCTCCCTTTCGCTCCCCTCGGAGTTCTTATGCTTTCCTTCCCCACACCAGTCCCTCTCCCATCCCTCTCGGTGTATAAAATGCCCGACAAATAAAAGTGGAACAGCCGAAAGAGAAGGAGGAAATGTATTGAAACTTTTCTGCATCTGAACACAAAATCCCCAGGATTGGCGATCCGACACAGAAGCACGAAATTTAGCGAGGATCGCAATGCGAGATGGCTACAATACTTATCACAACGAAACTCTTTCTCGTAATTTGACTGATATCCCAAAGAGATTTTGGTCATATGTTAAATATACTAGTGGCAAAATACAAACAATACCCTCACTACGTGATAGTAATGGCGATCCTGCCGATGACAGCGCTACTACAGCAGAGTTACTACACATAGCTTTTAGAAACTCATTCACCAAAGAAGACGAAACCAATATTCCAGATTTCGAATTACGAACAGAGGTCGTAATGAGTAACGTAGAAGTATATATCATCGGAGTAGTGAAGCAACTAAAATAACAAGAACAAGTCTTCTGGTCCGGACTGTATACCCATTAGATTTCTATCTGATTATGCTGAAGCGATAGCGCCTTACTTAACAGCCATATACAACCGCTCTCTCAAAGAAGGACCTGTACCAAAAGATTAGAAAGTTGCACAGGTCACACATATATTCAAGAAAGGCTGTAGGAGTAAACCACGAAACGACATGCCTATTTCATTGACGTCAATTTGCAGCAGGGTTTTGGAACATATCCTGTATTCAAATATTATGAATTATCTCTAACAGAATGATCTATTGACCCAAGGTCAACAAGGATTTAGAAAATATCGTTCATGCGAAGTACAACTAGCTCTTTATTCACATAAAGTGATGGGTGCTATCGACAAGGGACACAGTTTGTAGTAATCGACGGTCGGGCATCGACTAAAACAGAATTGATATCGGGCATTCCACAGGGTAGTGTTAATGGTCCTCTGCTGTTCCTTATTTACATAAACGATTTATCGGAAAATCTAAGTAGCTCTCTTAGGTTGTTTGCAGATGACGCCGTCATTTACCATCTAGTAAAATCATCTGGGGCACGATACAGAGGAGACATCGTCTCGGAAATGATACAGGACCTGTGATGGGAATCATTACAACAACGACGCTTACCGCTGCGTCGTGGTCTACTTACCAAACTCCAATCACCAACATTCTCCTCCGAATGCGAAAATATATTGTTGACTCCCACTTACATAGGAAGACATGACCATCAGAATAAAATACGAGAAATCAGAGCTCGAACGGAGAGATTCAGGCGTTCTTTCTTCCCGCGCGCTATTGGAGAATGGAATGGGAGATAAATAGTATAATGGTGGTTCGATGAACCCTCTGCCAGGAACTTAAATGTGATTTGCAGAGTATCCCACGTAGATGTAGTTGTAGAGGGTACGTGTCGTTATGTCGCGACAATAAAATTCAGAGAAATTTACAAAGAACCTGCAGTATTAGGTGACTTTATCATTATGATGTTGGACCCTCTCTGGTATGGATGAATGTACTAGTTTGGTTGGTAATCATATTATTAGGGTGCTGTATCCATCCTGAGAAAGCTAGCCCACACTGGTCCGAGATAGCCTGGACACTGGTATTATGTCCGAGTTAGTGCCTTTCACGTTCTCTTGGAGACATATCTGGGGATTACAGGAACCTAAACATCACGCAGAAAGACCACAGAGACACACACCACGTTTGGATCAGCAGGTCTTGTTGAAAAATGTCGCCTTGATACTATTGCATGCGATGTACCACATGGGGACGCAGGAAGCCCGCGGCTTACGTTTGTCGTCACAGTTACCTACCGGGCGTTACTTGTACTCGTACCCGATGGAACCCAAACAACACGCCGGATGAACTCCGCTGTACCTCTGCAAAAAGCGGCACAAACGGAATTATATGTAAGTCGAAGCCGAAATCTGCGACGATGGTCATTCGGCCTGGTGCAGACTGCGATTCATTGTTGAATAAACAGCGACATGTCCGAAAGGAGAGACACCACATATACATAACTTATACAATTTGCCGATGACGGTCAGTGATCCTTTCTTCAGTGCGGAGGCATTCCTAGGCCCTTACTCTTACGGGAATTAGTACAAAGTGACTACGAGTTTGAGTTCTAGTGGGCAGGCAAATTTGTATCTGACGGGAGGCTTGCTGAGGAATTCCATATGGTTGTCATGGTCGCTTTGTCTCCAGTGGTGTAGGGGTCAGCGCAACTGCCTAGAAAGCAAGAGACCCGTGTTCGAATCCCGACTGGTTACACATTTTAAACTTTACTCATTCGCAGTTAGTGTCATTCACTCCGTGAATTTGTGTATTTATCTAATATAAACGCCTCTGTGAGATATCTAATTCCTATTTGTAATCCTGAAAATCCCTGCGCCACATATGCCACTGACGTGGCGTAGATCTCCAACCTCTTTATCGAATACCGGTTGTTTAAATTTAATCAACAAGTTTTTGCGAGACCCCGATTATCTTGATTCCGAAGACGTCAACTTACGTTTTCCGACCATCCCTGTTACCCGATACCGCAACCGAGCGAGGTGGCGCAGTGGTACAACACCGGACTCGCATTCGGAGGGGAGGGGGGGTTGAAATCTAACTCCGGCCATCCTGATTTAGGTTTTTCGTGATTTCCCTAAATGTTCCCAGGCAAATGCCGGTATGGTACGCCAGTTCATGACTGGGTTCAGACCTTTCTGTTATCAAATCATCTGGCGAGCGTCTACGGTACTGTGATGCGAAAATTTCAAAATGTGTAACGTCTGCGTACTTGTACTTAGAAACGAATATAAAATTTATATATAAAGAACAGTCTAGAGTGCAAAAAAAAAATTTTTTTTGCACTAGAAGGCTCCAAGTTTCCTGCCAGCTCCACAACATCAATGGAGCTTAATTTCCTGAAAATGGTCTAAAATAAGACCGAAACTAGTCGAAAAAACAATAAAAATTTTTTGCACTCTGGACTGTTCTTTGTACAGGATGTTACAAAAAGGTACGGCCAAACGTTCAGGAAAAATTCCTTACAAAGAAAGATAGAAAATATGTTATATGGACATGTGTCCGGAAACGCTTAATTTCCATGTTACAGCTAATTTTATTACTTCTCTTCAAATCACATTAATCATGGAATGGAAACACACAGCGACAAAACGTACCAGCGTGACTTCAAACACTTTGTTACAGGAAATGTTCAAAATGTCCTCCGTTAGCGAGGATACATGCATCCACACTCCGTCGCATGGAATCCCTGATGCGCTGATGCAGCCCTGGAGAATGGCGTATTGTATCACAGCCGTCCACAATACGAACACGAAGAGTCTCTACATTTGGTACCGGGGTTGCGTAGACAAGAGCTTTGAAATGCCCCCATAAATGAAAGTCAAGAGGGTTGAGGTCAGGAGAGCGCGGAGGCCACGAAATTGGTCCGCCTCTACCAGTCCATCGGTCACCGAATCTGTTGTTGAGAAGCGAACGAACACGTCGAATGAAATGTGCAGGAGCTCCATCGTGCATGAACCACATGTGTCGTACTTGTAAAGATACATGTTCTAGCATCACAGGTAGAGTGTATCCCGTATGAAGTCATGATAACGTGCTCCAGTGAGCGTAGGTGGAAGAACATGCGGCCCAATCAAGACATCAACAATACCTGCACAAACGTTCACAGAAAATCTGGGTTGAAGACGTGATTGCACAGTTGTGTGGGGGATTCTCGTCGGCCCGCACATGTTGATTGTGAAACTTTACAATTTGATCACGTTGGAATGAAGTCTCAACCGTACTAAAATGAGCTCTAACATGGAAATTAAGCGTTTCCGGACACTTGTCCACATAACATATTTTCTTTCTTTGTGTGCGAGGAATGTCTCCTGAAAGTTTGGCTCCACCTTTTTTGTAACACTCTGTATATAACTTTAAATAAGAGTGATGTTCCCCATAAGTGAAACTTTTGTGTCTCGTTTAGCCGCGGTGGCCGAGGGGACTGAGGCGCTGCAGTCACGGTCTGCACGGCCACTACGGTCGGGGGTTGGAAGCCCCCCTCGGGCATGGATATTTGTGCCGTCCTTAGTGTTAGCTAGTTCATAAGTAGTTTGTAAGCTTAGGGACTGATGACCCCGTAGTTAAGTCCCATAAGTTCTACAAACATTTGAACATTTTTGTCTCGTTTCCGCCGGTTGTAGGTGTCGGTGGCCGAGTAGAAAGAGACCGATACAGGAATGAAGGATGCACGCGTGTGCAGGTACGGAGGTGACCAGTCAGTGGGACAGCAGAAACTAGGAACACTGGAGTAAATTAGAACGAGATATATATTTTTCATAGAGACTTAGTAATACTTAACTTTTACATAGTTCTTGACTGCATAATGCTGGTATATTGATTAGATAGAGGCCTGCCTACTGATGATTCCTAGTGCCTATCCGATAGCCAAGTCTTAACTGGTGCCTATCTGATTCCCAAGTGTTCACTGGTTCCTATATCAGTCCCAAGTGAACGATGCAGCAGTCGTGGCCACGAGCGGAGATGTAGTAGAGGGCGCTCGTTGCTGACGTAAGAACGCCGCGCCGTGCGTGCATGGCGGCGCGCGGCGTAAGTACGTGGCGCGCACTTCAGATTTGTGCGACACCACAGAAACAAAAATGTTTCCAAAAATATGTGAATATAAAATTATCTAATTATTTTAAGGTGGATATTAAATCTTTACGATAACCCTGGTAAAAAGCTCCGAAAGCGGTAGGTGCACACTGTGAGAACCTTCTGGAAGAACATGTCAGCCACAGACGAGGCGTCGTGCGGTGGAGGATGCGGGGAAGCGGCGAGACAAGGCGTGTACACGCGCGAGGCTGGGAGGCACGCGGCGCCAGCAATCACCGCTGATCGACCATTGTTCCAGAAAACGCCGTGACGCTACCGGACGCCAGGAAAACGCTGGTTAAGGCGCGCCATAGCTGCTGCCAGCCGGCTTCCAAACACTTTAACGTCGGCACACAGATTGTAACATACACTGTTCCAAGGGATTGATTTGATTTGATTTAATTTTTTCAGGGAAGCCACAACAGTCTTGGTCCAACCCGCCACTGCCCGCACCGAAACTAAGTTTGTTGTGCGATATCGCTCCCTGTATATCTAGTAAAGCCAACCAATGCCCTTGAACAGTGCAAGGACTCCCTTTACCAGTTCTTTATTAGACACAATTTCTACGGGTCCGCTTGTTCCAAATGTACTCTCCAATGCAATGCATTCAAAGATTAGATGTGATGCAGTTTCATCACCGTCAACACAGATCCTACATTTAGGGTCCTCTTCTGTTATCCCCATTGTATGTAGGTGTTTTTTTTTTTTTTTTTTTTTTTTTTAAATGCCCATGGCCTGTCAGCAATCCAACCATGAGTCTAATCTCCTGTTCAGGCCCAGGATTGCAGAGCTTCTTTTAAAACATGGCTTTGGCATCATTACCTTGCCATGTTTTTGTTGATGGACTTTGGTCCAATATTCTACGTACTGTCTTCTGAGCCAGTTACGTAGCTCCAATTTGATCATTGCCTTGGTGATTGTCAGGACAGGTTCCGGTCCAATAAATGGAGTCTCTGCCCCCATCCTGGCTAATCTGTCGGCATGTTCGTTGCCACTGATCTCCGAGTGGCAAGAAACATCACCATAGCATGGTGGTGGACGAATGATGTGGACAGGAGTCAGTACTGGTGGAAGTACGGACCTGTATGTCGTTCATAATGGCGCTTTGACTGCTCATAGGTGTGGCGTCTATACGGCCTTTTGTCGTGCCTACACTGGTGCCACAGAAAATGGGTTCCTTTTGGTGGACGATAATGCTCGTTTCCACAGAGCTGCGCCGGCCGCGGTGGCCGAGGTGACTGAGGCGCTCCAGTCACGGTCAGCACGGCCACTACGGTCGGGGGTTCGAATCCCCCCTCGGGCATGGATATTTGTGCCGTCCTAGTTCGTAAGTAGTTCATAAGTAGTTTGTAAGTTTAGGGACTGATGACACCGTAGTTAAGTCCCATAAGCTTAACAAACTTTTGAACATTTTTTTTTCCACAGAGCTGCACAGCTGGACAACACGCTTGAAGCAAAGGGAATTTAACGAATGTAATGGCCAGCTTGTTCGTGCGATTGAGCAAGTATGGCAGACGCGTTCCGTCAAAAGCTGATTGATAACCTCATGCTGTCCATGCCACGCAGATATGCAGCTGTACTGGCCGTCCGAGGTGATCACACATCATATTACAGGGCAACGAGAATGACTTTTTACTATTACGGCTGCCCCATGGTGCCTAGTTCTAAGTAAACGCCATGTACACCTCAAGTAAAGAATTGAAACTGGAAAATATCGCACTGTATCACACACAATTTACAATTATACCAATATGTGAATAAAATACGTTACCATACTTATAGTATGAATGATATGTCACTTGATTCACAAATTATTTTGAGCAGTGAATATATACAACGTGTCCGTAAAGTCATTGAGCAGTTTTAACCCGTTACAAAATGGCAACGAAACAAGACTGAAATGTGAAAGGAAAACCGTCCTAGTTTGCGTACCTCTACAGTGCAGTTGGATGTTACTTGCATTACCGATCTACACGCATCTAAATATCATTATAGTTCATTCCACAGATGTTGAAGGGCTTCAGGTGTGATGGAGTCAGTAGCGACCCTGATTCTCTACTTTAAATAGTCAATGTCGCTGACATGAACACTGCACACGCGTTGCTTTATATAACCCCATACGGAAAAGTCTATGGGCGTCAAGTCAGGGGATCGTGGAGGCCATGCCTTAAATCCAGGGTTTGCTATCCATCGCTGGGGAAGAGCACCGCCTTGTTGGAACACTTTCAAATTTATTTTAAAATTGTGGCACTGCATATGATTGCAACATGTCTATGTAGTTGTTTCACTTCACATTCTACTCCGAAAAGATGTATGGGACTATAATTTTATTATGCATCGGGGCACAACAGACGTTCACCTTAGGGCAAGAGGTTTTTTAGCAGACCATATTCTTTACGTTATAGCGATGAACATGACCAGACACATGGAATGTCGCCTCATCAATAAAAATTGTCCTCTTTAGTACTTGTTCATCGATGTCAGTCTCATGAGGCATTTGTGAATCAAAGTTAAACCGTTTGGGCCTATCAGATGGGCGATTCTCACTTCCTGAATTGCTATTCAAGACAATTACCAGCATTTTACTTTTGACTATCACCTGGTTATGGGCAATTTTATAATTTAAAACTTTATGGACTGTAGTTCCCTTTAATAGCGGCACAAGCACGCACCGATTGCTTGGGGCTCCTGATGTAGGTGTCCCGGTATAGCTTCTACAGTTTCATCACTAACCGATAGGCTACCATGACGGTTTCGGTTCAACAAACTGCCAGTTTTTCGGTTGTTGATCCCACCGCCTAATGCTGTTTGTATGAAGCGGGATATTATTTACACACAACGATATGTACGCAGGACACGTGACATGGATTCCAATTTAGCAAGCCACAGAACACACCCAATTTTCCTCTGCACATCTTGACTGAAATGGCCTGACGTGCTGCAGCAAGGTAATTAACTTTATGTTACTGCTGCATCATTACTTACGCACGCGCCCACAAGGATGACAATTACGTAACAGACTTGGACTGTTTTTCTGTCATTTGGCGAAGGTTTGAGATATTGCCGCGGTGTAATGCCCGAGCGCTCTAAGGCGCTCTGCTGCGGAGCGGCGATTGCTCCTCGTCGGATATTCGACTCCTCTCTCGTGCATGAGTGTCTTGGTGTTGTCCTCAGGTTAGTTTAAGTAGTTTGTAAGACTAGAGACTGACAGTAGTTAAGTCCGATAAATTTACAAACATTTGAACTTTTTTTTTCAGGTACTCCATGTAATCAAGAGTATGCGAACATATCGCAGAAAATGACTTACAAGTTTATGGCACCTTCCTTGGGTAATGATGGAGTTCAGTTTTGTGTTGGCACATCATTATCGTTGGTAACAGCTTCCACTCTCGCTTCCACTTCGCACTCTACGTTCAATCAGGTGCTGGAATGCAGCCCATTCTTCACTGAGTCCTGTACTGAGGACAGGTATCAATTATGGCGATGAAGCCTGGCTCGAAGTCGGCGTTAAAAAAAAAAAAAAAAAAAAAAAAAAAAAAAAAAAAAAAAAAAAAAAAAAAAACAACCTAAAGGTGTTATGTAGGATGAAAGTCAGTCAAGGACGTTAATATCGTGTAACCAGTCCGCCACAGGCCGTGCATTATGAACAAGTGCTTGATCGTGTTGAAAGATGCAATCGCCATCCCCGAATAGCTCTTCAACAGAGGAAGAAAAAGGTGCGTAAATCACCAATGTAGACCTGTGCTGTGATAGTGCCACGCAAAATAACAGAGCCCCTCCATGAAAAACACGACCATACCATCACACCACCGCCTCCGGATTTTACTGTTGGCACTGCTCACTCAAGCATATGACGTTCACTGGGCATTCAACATACCCACACCATGCTTTCGGAGCGCCGCAATGTGTACCGCGATTCGTCACCCCACACAACGTTTTTCCACTGTTCTATATTCCAATGTTTACGCTCCTTACACCAAGCCGAGGCCTACGAGAAAGACAGGCCCCAGCGTAGACGTCATGCCACGTAAACAAGGTAGTTCCGAGCGGGCGCGATCGCTAGCTGAGTGGCTGGCCTCTATGACGCAGTTGGCAGTGCCCCAGCGACCGGCCAATCGGCTAGCGATCGCGCCGGCTCGGAACTACCTTGCTTACGTGACATGACGTCTGCGCTGGGGCCTGTCTTTCTCGTAGTCCTCGCACCAATCGAGAAGTCGTTTCACACTGACCTGCGTGATGGGTAGACCAGGATATGCAAGATTTCTTACTTCCCGCCTAGCTGTCATAGTACTTGGAGTGGATCTTAATGTAGTTATGGAATTCCTGTGTGGCGGTCTGAGTTAGATTCATACCTTACACTGTAAAACCCTCTTCAACTGTCGGAGGTCTGTGTCAGTCAACAGACGAGGCGGCCTTTACGCTTTCGTGCTGTACGTGTTCCTTCACGTTTCCACTTCACTTCAGAAGCAGTAGACCTAGGGATGTTTAGGACGAATTTTTTTTTTTTTTTTTTTTTTTTTTTTTTGCTTCTTCTCCGAAATGGAGCACATTATCCTATTATTACACGATTTCCGACAGAAAAATACATTTGCTTAACAAGTTCATAATTAATGGTAGACAAGGAACTTCGTAACAGCTTGAGAAACTCTGGTCTAGGGGCTGAAGATCATAATTTGGGCAAGACGACGTTTATGATAAACTAGTTGCTCGGGTATTTATTTATTTATTCCTGCCTTGCGTTAGTACTTCTATCCCTTCTCTTTCTGTCCAACTCCTTCTTAAAACATGTTGCATTTATCGAAGAAAATGCTGTTTTGCATTATGTTCAAAATTATAAGTGCAGTAACCAAACAAATAAGTATAGCATTCAAAGTACAATGACATATAAAATTAGTACCATCTCATTCTTATTGAGTTATACACTCCTGTGCGGTCGGGGGTTCGAATCCCCCCTCGGGCATGGATATTTGTGCCGTCCTAGTTCGTAAGTAGTTCATAAGTAGTTTGTAAGTTTAGGGACTGATGACCCCGTAGTTGAGTCCCATAGACTATACAAACATTTGAACATTTTTATACACTCCTGGAAAACGAAAAACGAACACCACGAATTCGTCGACTTAGAGGAAGTTATATTGTATTGACAAATTCTTGAAGATGTATACAACACACGATCACACAGATACAGCCATAGGCATGTGAGTACAGTCACCAGATCGTGTGCAGCTCCGAAGCTACTACCGTATATACCCTCTTTTTGCAACGATACAAGCTGAAATTCTCCTATAGAGTCGACTGTAAAGGTGCCGTATGTAGTCTTCCCGGATGGCTTGCCATGCAATTTCCACCTGGTGTCTCAGATGGACCACAATTCGTGTCGGTCGTGCAGACCATGCAAGATGACGTTTCATCCGCTCCCAAAAATTCCCAATGGGGAACAGATTTGGGGATCGTGCTGGCCAAGATAATTGACGCACGTCTTGGAAAGTACGTTGGGTGGTACGGGATACATATGGACGTGCACTCACCTGTTGGAAAAGCATATCGCCTTCCTGGTGTATGGACAGTAGCAGCATGATTTGAATGATGGTTTTAATGTTGCTTGCACTGTACAACGTTCCCTCCACGATCGCCAGTGGTGAAGGGCCAGTGTAGGATATGGCTTCCAACACCGATTGTTGGCCATTTGTGTCTCTATCGTATGCACTCCAAACTTTCGCGCTCCTCTGTACGACGCCATAAATACTTAGGGCCATTGTTAGCACGGAGGCAGAAGCGAGTCTCATCAATAAAGACGACTCATCTCCTTTGGTCCTTCCATAAGCGCCTATCGCGACGCCACTGGAGTCGGGCTGAACAGTGTTGGGGCGTGAGCGGAAGACACGCCAACAGCACGCATCATCGTGCATCATGGAGTGGGGAGCCATATCGTACACTGACCGTTCTCCTCTGGGGATCGTCGAGAGAACACTGAACAGTGCACACTACAATCAAACCATCATTCAACCCGTCTTGCTACCGTTCACGCACCAACAAAGCAATAAGCTTTTCCAACAAGACAAGGCATCTCCACATGTTGCCCATACCACCCAACCTGTCTTCAAAGTGTACGTCAATACGCTAGCTAGCGCGTGTTTAAGACCGGATGAAACGTCATCTTGCGCGGCTGCACGATCGGCACGAAATCTGGCCTGACTGAGGCGCCAGGTGGAAACTGCATGGCAGGCCATCCAGGAAAACTACTTTCTGTAACTCTACGATCGTCTCCAGGGGAGAACTGTAGCTTGCATTGCTGAAAAAGGAGGGTATACACGGTACTAGCGTCGAAATTGCGCACGCTCTGGTGACTGTAAGCACGTGCCTATGGCTCTGTCTGTTTGATCGAGTGCTGTGCCTGTATATATCCTCATGAATATGTCAATATGATTTCCCTCTGCGGGGTCGACGAATTCATGGTGTTCTTTTTCATTTTCCAGGAGTGTATTGTATAATTTTTCAGGTATAATTTCGTTTGTACGAGGTTTGCCCAGAAAGTAAGTACCGTTTGGCTATATAAAACAAACGTGTACAGATACAGAAAAAATATTTATTGTAAAAAAATCTACAACTGTTAAACTACTTTTCTACAAATCTGCCGAAATTTTGTAGGCACTTGTCATAGCGTGGCACAAGTTTCTGTATGCCTTCTTCATAGAAGGTTGCTGCCTGCGTATTCAGCCATGTGGTAGCATGTTCTTTCAGCTCGTCATCATCGTTGAAATGTTGACCACCAAGGACAGATTTTTAGGTGTAAGAAGAGGTGAAAGTGGCTAGGAGCGAGGCCCGGGCTGTAAGAATGATGATTAAACACGGTCCAGTGAAATTCCCGAAAGAGTTGTTTGGTCACATTCGCCACATGAGCTTGGGCACTATCGTGGAAAGAAACACCACCTTCTGATGGAAATCCTCTTCTTACACCTAAAATCTGTCCTGTCAACACTTTAACGATGACGAGCTGAAAGAACATGCTACCACATGGCTGAATACACAGGCGGCAACCTTGTATGAAGAAGGCACACAGAAACTTGTGCCACGCTATGACAAGTGCCTACAAAATTTCGGCAGATATGGAGAAAAGTAGTTTAACAGTTGTAGATTTTTGTACAGTAAATATTTTTTCTGTATCTGTACACGTTTGTTTTATATAACCAAACGGAACTTACTTTCTGGAAGTACCTCGTATAAGTGCTATATGTCTGTTGAATCGGTTGCGAATACAATTAGTAGTAAAGAAGTAATAGATTAAAACTTGGTGCGTGATGCAGCGGTTTTCCATGAACGTTACTGTTTATGTGCTCATACCTCATGAACTACATGTCATACTGTGAAACAATTTCGAAGGTACATTCAGCTATATGTGTATATACTGCCTGTAAAATTTCCTGCGGCTACAATTTGTAGTGTAGAAATTATAAATTGCAATGTTATACCGCATGCCGTAGGTTTAGTCCATAAACAGCGGAAAAGCAGTAAGCGAGAAACTTTTTTTCCTTTCATCATTTTGCTATGGTTGTCAGTGAGAGAAAGTTGAATAAAGGTTTGCAAGTCGCTAAGAAATCTCCTTGTCATATACTGTATTCATAAAGTCCCGTCGCATTGTATGACAGTTTCTTGCAACTCCTGTTGTTTATGACGTTATATGTCGTATGTGGTACTTGCCGTTACAGAATTGGTACCTCCCGCTAAGGAAGATGTGTACCAAATTTGGTTGGTTGAAATCGGTGCTGTGGTGTAGGAGGAAATGTACAATACTGTCGCGTAATGCAGTAGTTTTTCTCGCATCTCATTGTTTACGACGTCATATCTCGTGCACTGTGTGCTGTACGTGATCCTTACACTTACGGCGACCGTCCTCGCAGATTGTAGCTTACGTGTGCAAAATTTCGTACAAATTGGAACAAACCTCTAGATTTGTGTGCCGTACGTACACACAAACACACGGACACTCTGCTTTGTATACATAGATGAAGTCCCTCAGGAATAACGATCAGATTGGAAGTACGGTTCGCAGACATCAGAAGCTGGAAAGCGAATGCCCCTACGCTTACGACACGCAGCGGTGGTCGGTGATCCCCCGGCACGAGCGAGCAGATACGCCGGCGGCAGGCGACGCGTAATCTCTGGAGGAGTCGTAAACGCCGCGGAAGTCTGCTTCCTCGTGCACTCACATCAGCACCGGGATTTCCCCGTGTATACGCGCTCGCCACAGACAGGGATTCACGCTCTCCGGCGCCACATATTGTAATTCGCCGCCCCTCTCCCCTCCACCGCAGTAACCAAGTATTAAACGCAATACAAACAAAGCAATCGTGATTAAATTGTATGCTTTTCAAAAAAAAATCAAATGTTTGTAAATCTTATGGGACTTAACTGCGGGGTCATCAGTCACTAAACTTACAAACTACTTATGAACTACTTACGAACTAGGACGGCACAAACATCCATATATCCATGCCCGAGGGGGGATTCGAACCCCCGACCGTAGTGGCCGTGCAGACAGTGACTGAACCGCCTTAGTCCCCTCGGCCACCGCGGCCGGCTGTGTGCTTTTATTAAGGAACAGGAGAACAAGTAAAGTACGAAATACGATTTAATTCTTGGAAGATTAGAGCTTAACATTCTGTCGACAGATACAAAATTTAAATAAATCTTCAACAATTAAAAGGTACAGACGTAACCAGTATTGTCAGACGTAGGGAATTTTCCCTACGCGTAGGTACTTTTAAGCATTAAAATCATGTAGGGAATTTTTATCCAAAAGTCCCCAACGCGTAGGTACTTTGGTAAAATACAATCGCCGACACATGCCTAGCGGGTAATGTTGGCAACAGAACAGTTATCAAAATGTTCAAATGTTTGTAAATCTATCGGACCAGACTGCGTGGTCATCAGTCCGTAGCTTACAAACTACTTAAACCTAGGTAAACTAACCTAAGGACAACACACACACCCATGCCCCAGGGAGGACTCGAACCTCCACGGCGAGCAACCGCGCGCTCCGCAGCGAGGTGCTCTTTAGACCGCTCGTCTACTCCACTGCGGCGAACAGTTGTCAGCGCGCAGGAATGAAGTCGATCAATTGTGGCAAAGTTTGAAGTAGGCAATGATATTTCAGACGGCATAGTTGTTTTATGTTCATAGTAAAGAATATTAATTTGAAAACTTAGTCTCGGACACATTAAAATTTATGCATAATATGATGATTTCAATGTGTAACAGTGGAATAGACAGTCGGTTTGGAAATATAATTAGAAAATGTTAGCATAAGGAAAATTCACTGTTTCCATGAACCAAAGACGATATTACCTTTAGTAGACTTACTTATTTACGTCAGGACGATATACTAGTTAGTACTTGTAAATGAGAAGCTGCTCACAAGAAAACGCTAAAGTATTTGTGACACCCAACGCTATAAATGAACAAAGCGCTAGATATTCGTTGTCACATACCATTACTCTTCGAAAGTCGAGTCATGTCTTTACATGACTCGACTTTCGAAGAGTAATGGTATGTGACAACGGACTTTCTTTTTTGTGCTGACTGTTCCTACTGTATGGATGATAGTATCTTGACATATCCTTCTGGGAGCAATAAATCAAATCAAAATCAAATGTTTGTATAGCTTATGGGACTTAACTACGGGGTCATCAGTCCCTAAGCTTACAAACTACTTATGAACTAGCTAAGACTAAGAACGGCGCAATATCCATGCCCGTGGGGGGATTCGAACCCCCGACAGTAGTGGCCGTGCAGACTGTGACTGGAGCGCCTCAGTCCCCTCGGCCACCGCGGTCGGCGGAGAAACTAATTAATGCTGTTCCTCTCTATGGTTGACTGGTTCTTGATGTACCCTTGTCCGATCGATAAATCAGTAATCCTCTTGTAACAGAGCACTTGGAATTCGCGGCATAATCTACAGTTGACTCCATCAATCAGTAACGATCAGTCAATGGATGAAAAAAAAAAAAAAAAAACCAAAACATATCTAGCAAGTGAAGCATGATGCCAAATATTTAAAAAATTGTAACATGTCGCATTAATCAACTGGTTAACCTCTGCTGGCCGGATGGATTCAGCCATTCCAAGACCCAAATCCTGGCTACGACCCTGATGTAGGGGCATTAATGAGGTGGTAGGGAGAAAGTAGGGAAAACGTAGGTACATTTTAGTGAGACTGTAGGTATTTTCTCTCTCTGCCATCTGGCAACACTGGACGTAACTAAAATCATCTGTATTAATGAATCTTCTTAAACAACGTAAATTATTTAATGTCAAAAAGTCAAATGCGCAATAGACGCATATTAACAAATCTGATTTTAAAACACCACGATAGTCTCAATATAACTCTAAACATGCAATACGGAATAAAATGGGCTGACCTATGATTACGAATGAAAACAAATTAGGCGAGATGAAAGAGAGCAGACAAGGAAATGTAAGAGAACTGACCAGTGGAGGTAGTTTGACAACGGTGAACGCTTCAGGCGTGACGCTTCTACATCTACAGCTACATAAATACTCGAACTCACATTGAAGTACATGTAGGTGGGTGCTAACAAAATATGTTCGCATTCGGAAGAGAAAGTCGGTGAAAGAAACTTTGCAAATAGATCTCGTCGCAACGAATAACGCCTTTCTTTTAAGGACTTGCACCCCAACTCGTGCTTTATTTCCGTGACACTCCCCCCGCCCCCTTATATCGCGATGATACACAATGAGCTGCCCTTTTCTGAATTTCTGTCAGATCCCACAATGGGCAGCCGTTGAATCGTCTAAGTGTTGTGCCAAGGAATCGTAGTCTTTGGTTCGCTTTCCCTACAATATTTTCTGTGTGTTTTTGACTCATTTAAATTGTTTATAATTGTTACTCCTAGGTACTTAGGTGAATTTACGCCCTGTAGTTTTAACTGTTTTATCGTGTAAATGAAGTTTAAAGAGTTTCTTTTAGTGGTCATATGTATGACTTCACAATTCTCATTATTAAGGGTGAATGGACATTTTTTGCACCATGCAGATATCTTATCTAAATCATTTTGCAGTTGCTTTTGATATTCTGGGTGACTTTACTAAACGATAAGTGACAGCATCATCCGCGAGCAACCTAAGGGAGCTACTCAGATTATCTCCTAAATCGTTTATAAATCGTCCTAGGGGGACGCCACATATCACTTCTGTTCTACTCGATGACTTGAGTGTCCTGACCGGAGGAAACTAGCTCCAGCCTATAAACGGTCAACTAGCAAGTAATATTTTAATCGGACTATAGGACTGCTGTTTGTTGCAAGTGTTCTCAATGAAACGGAGCCTTTGGTTCGCTTTCCCTACAATATTCCCTATGTATTCCTATCAAACCAGTAGGAAGAATAATCACCCAACAGAGTGAGGCAGAGGGAGTCATGCATCCAAAGACTTATATTACTAGACCAGCAAACGTGCCTCTGTGACTGAAGCCTGACGTGGCTATCTTGCCTCACCTCATGTTCAAAAGTTTCCCTACGGTACTACTAAGATCTTTGACACGAGATGAAGTTGATGTGAACAGATTTGCATTTGGGGTAATACTTTCGCAATAGCTGAATTTAACACATACATGTTGTGAAAGGAACCTGTTACGTCCTGGCGGCCTCGCGTTTTATGTTGTCAATCATGTCATATTGGCATTAGCCAATCGCGTGACAACACAAATGTTTTATCATGAAATTTCCGTTTTACAAGGGCAATTACTTTTACGGAGTTAACTAGTTTATATACAAGAACCTGTCAAACATAGAGCAGGGACAGCATTATTTATTTACTTCATCGCCTGTACGAAATCACTCTATGTGGATTTCTAAGAATATTAACATATTGGCAAAGGCGTTCTACCGTTTTGTTGATGTTGGCAACATAACCGTAGGTAAAATATTACCCAATGCAACTCATTACTGTACGTGTCAAAGCCTACTTCAACTGAAAGAAATTATAGCCATATACAACACAAAAATTTCCAGTATGTCAAAACTCTAAAGGCAGCGTAGTTACGTCAGTTTGTGGTGTCGCACAAGTACAAAGTGCGCGCCACCTACTTTCGCCGCGCGCCGCCATGCACGCACGGCGCGGCGTTCTTACGACGACAGCCACGAGCGCCCTCTGCTGCAACTCCGCTCGTGGCCACCACTGAACGACATCGTTCACTTGGGACTGAGATAGGAACCAGCTAACACTTCGGAATCAGATAGGCACCAGTGAAGACTTGGCTATCGGATAGGCACTAGGCAGGCCTCTAGCTCAACTATGTATCAGCATTCTGCAGTACTGAGCTATGTAAAAGTTAAGTATTGTATAAATTCTGTGCAATATATATCTCGTTCTAATTTACTATAGTGTTTCTAGTTTCTGGCTGCTCCCCTCCGTACCTGCACCAGCGTGCTATTATTCCTGTGTCGGTCTCATTCCACTCGGCCACCGACACCTACGACGGAAACGAGACACAAAAGCGACGACGAGGCTGGGACACAAAACAGTTCGTCCATATTTTTGCAACTGTTTACTGTAATAACACACACGACTACTTACACTTTTATAGTATAGAAGTAGTAAATGAATTTTGTTATTTGGGTAGCAAGATAACTTCCGATGGCCGAAGTAAAGAAGATATAAAATGCAGAATGGCTATGGGAAGAAAAGCGTTTCTGAAGAAGCGAAACTTGTTAAGATCCAATATTAATTTAAATGTTAGGAAGTCCTTTCTGAAAGCATTTGTATGGAGTGTAGCATTGTATGGGAGTGAAACATGGACGATTAGCAGTTCAGATAAAAAGATGATAGAAGCTTTTGAAATGTGGTGCTACAGACGAATGATAAAGATTAGATGGGTAGATCACGTAACTAATGAGGAGTTGTTTAACCGAATCGGGAAGAAAAGGAGTTTCTGGCATATCCTGACTAAGAGGAGAGATAGATTGGTTGGACACATTCTGAGACATCAAGGAATTGTCAACTTAGCATTAGAAGGAAGCGTGTGGGGTAAAAATCGTAGAGGGAGACCGAGGGACGAATATAGTAAGCAGATTCAAAAGGATGTAGGTTGCCGAACGTATTCTCAGATGAAGAGACTTGCACGGGACAGGGTAGCGTGCAGAGCTGCAGCAAACCAGTCTACGGACTTAAGAACACAACAACAACAGTATAGAAATATGTTGGCGAGACTTCACCGACATCAATGATACTATATACGACACTGCCAGCCTCTGTGGATGCACCCGAGGTTCGCCGCTAGCCGCCGCTAGGAGAGTAGTCGCTAGAGTTGTGGCGATTCGTCAATGAGTCGTTCATTTCAACGAATACAAATAAAGAATCGTAAGAATCGAATCGTGATCCGGACGAATCGTCTGCCGCGTGACGATTCTAAGTTCCAACGATTCACGATTCGAAGGTGACTGCCGAATCTTGCCGAATCGTGCCGAATGCCGGAGAGAAGAGGGGGGACGAATCGTCGTTCAAAAGAATCGTCTGTCTCGTGACGATTCCAAGAGCCAACGATTCATGATTCGAAAGCAAGTGGCGAATCGTGCCGAATAATCACGAAAGCCAGAAAGTGTGCGAACAAGGGAAGCACAGAACGAAGATGGTGAGCTGTTAATTATTAGCCTATTCACGAATTACAGATGACAGAAACAAAACGTAGTGAAATACACAGCTGCCAACACATACGAATATACGTAGTTTATACAGTTTACATATCATGTATTTAAATGAGTAATCCTTACACTTTTGTGTGTTTAGAGAGGTTTAAGCTTTTCGAGTTCATCTAGGTAGTTGTAGTACTTGTAAAAATTCAATTTCAGAGAAATATTATTTTTATATAAAAACGCGATTTTAAATGTTTTTAAAGCCACCTCAAAAATCTTTTTTACCTTGGTTTTTACGTTATCAGCTTTCCTGAAAGAAACCGATTTTACAAAAAAGAAACATTTTAATAAACGTGAATTTCTTGCACCACGAAAGAAATTTAATCTTTAGAGACGGATTTTTATTTTTAATGTTTATTTCGTGTTTCCTTAAACTAATTGATTTTACATAAGTATTTTATAATGATTAGATATCTGTTAATTACCACAGATTTAATTAAATGTATATTTAAATGGCTGAAGTATTCAAACAGAACAAAAAAAAAAATTTATAAGGTTACAGCAGGATTCGAAATAAGTGACCTACGTTTACTAAACCTACAACGCTACTAAATGAGCTATGATGACAGCAGAAATAGTTGGTAGGTGTAATATGTATTTATAACCGTTCGCAAAACTTCAGACTATTTATTCGAGAATTTTTGAGAGCTGAATCGAATGGCTTTGCCTCATTATTATTTTAACCCTGAACTTTACGCACCATAAATATTAAAAAAAAAAAACGATAGTCATATTGTCACCTTTTCGGCATTTTTTAAGAATCGTGCCGTCGCAGACGAGAAAGAATCGTGAACGAATCGTAGGAACAGATGCAAAAGGTTAAGATTCCAACATCCATGACACAGACATGTATTGCCATCTATGAGCAAGATGTAGAAGTAAGAATCGCGCCAATGCAGACTAAAGAATCGTGAACGAATCGCAGGAATCGATTCACAATGTGGGATTGAATCGCAAGAATCGATTCCTAAAAAAGAATCGTGTTGCCCAACTCTAGTAGTCGCTGCGCAGCGCAGGCTGATGCAGTAGGCAGCGCAGCTGGCCGGCGTGGCGAGGCAGCTGCGCATGCGCGCTGGCGGCCGCAGATGGCCCGGCCGCCCGGGCCTCCTTTGTGGCGGCGCCGCGTCCTCACAAAACAGTTCCCTCGCGCGCCACCTAAGCTGCCCTTTCCTCGCATCTTTGCACTTTTTTCCTCCTCCTATTTTTTCTTCCACCTTCCACGCCGCGCCACCCCCACCTCGCCGACTAATACGCGACGCTCGGTACGCGAGCACATGCGTAATCGTGCGAGAGTGCCCCGAGGCGGGACCGGGGAAGTGCGCGTCTCCGAAGGCGGGGGTAGTAGGAGGAGGAGGACGTCTTACACGCGCTTTCGAGTCTCTGTCGTGTCCCCCCGGCTCTTGTTTGCTTTCGTCTTCTACTTTTTTTTCCCCTGTCCCTGCAGTTCACGGTGCGCTAGTACAAGGGAAAGAATCAAAGCGAGGGATCTGAAAGCGGTGAATGGCGCTGTATGGGGGCTATTCAGGCCAAATCCCGGAGGGCCGCGCGCCCGTTGTGAGGCGCGGCGCGGCGGAAGCGGCCGGCCGCGGTACACTCTGTTGCAGCCGCCAGTGGCCACACGCCACGCTGAGACAATGCGCGCGCCGCCGACCAACTGAGCAGCGCAGCCCTCGCGCAGGCCGCAGGGGGCTGATGCGCCACCCCCGGCGCCTCCGCAACGCGGCCCGCGGTGCCCTAGGTCGCGACGTCACCGTCCACTGCCGATTGCTCGTCCATCCCTCGGCGGGCGGGCGGCCTGCAGGCCCCACCGGCGGCGGTGGCGACTGTAGCTCCGAGGTGAACGACCAGAGAAACGGGGATGCCGACAGGGGGCGGAGGGGTGGCAGTGGGGGGACAGCCACTCCTCGAAATCCCGAAAGGAAACGAAATTACTGCAAATTAGCAAACGTTTACTATATACACCTTCTTTCTTAGGACATTAAGCCAAGGTGGCTATTTATTTATTGACATTGCCGGTTCGACTATATAAATTTTCATCTTGACATTCACACTATTTCCTGCCTGAGGTATACAGACCTCGTGGAAACACTCTCTCGTCATAATGTGAAATTGATAAAATACCATATCATTCTTTCTCCAGTGTCTTCAAAGTTAATACGCGAGGCAGGACACACTATAAATTTGAAGATGACGATTTATATCGTTTAAACCATCAATTTCAATAAACAAGTGAATAGTCTGGACGGTCGCTACGGTCGGGGGTTCGAATCCCCCCTCGTGTATGGATGTTTTGTGTCGTCTTTAGTCCAGGTTATTAGGATGCATCCGTGAAACTGCGCGTTTTCTTAACTCGCAATAGAAAAATCACAAAATATTGCACGATAGCTTCGCTACTTGCTTTTTGTTCCATTTTGCGCGCGCCCGTATGCTGAATAGAGAAGAGATGCGTTTCCGTGTATGAATGTCACGTTGATCACCGCCAATAAGAAACACCTCCTGCCTGGCCCTCCTAGAGAATTTCCAAATTAAAAAAAAGCATTAATAGAGAAGAAACACATATTAAATGAACAAGTAAACATCAGCTACCAAACATTATTCAAACTAATAAAACACATGGTATACAAAGACAGACCTTCCCCACCCTCAAAACTACCACATAATACGACCACATTAAACAACAAATTCCTACCCACACATACACATCTGCAGAAAATCAGAATCTCTCTCTCTCTCTCTCTCTCTCTCTCTCTCTCGAGAGAGAGAGAGAGAGAGAGAGAGAGAGAGAGAGAGAGAGGTGTTTATGCCTATATTTCACTCTGCAGGCAAAATTACTGCCGCGGTGGAGTAGCCGAGCGGTCTAAAGCGCCTCGCTGCTGAGCGCGCGGTTGCTCGCCGTGTAGGTTCGAGTCCTCCCTGGGGCAAGGGGGGGGGGTGTGTTGGTCTTAGGTTAGTTTATCTAGGTTTAAGTAGTTTGTAAGCTACAGACTGCTGACGACGCAGTTTTGTCCGATAGATTTACAGACATTTGAACATTTTCCTGCCTGAGTGGAAACACTCTCTCGTCATAATGTAAAATTGATAAAAAATACCATATCACATTACAAAATCTTAATGATTCTTTCTCCAGTGTCTTCAAAGTTTATACGTGAGACAGGAAACACTGTAAATCTCAAGATAAGATGAGATTAGTGGAAATCATTAAAAGAAAGACGTTATTCATTGCGGCGTGATCTGTTTGCGAAGTTTCAATCACCGACTTTTACTTCTGAATGTGAAAATATTTTGCTAGCACCCACATACATAGGGAGACATGACCATCCCAATAAAATAAGAGGAATCAGATCGAAAACGGAACGATTTAGGAGTTCTTTCTTCCCGCGCGCTATTAGAGAATGGAACGGTAGAGAAAAGTTATGAAAGTGGTTAAAGAACGTTAAACAACGTTTTATCTTATCTCTCTCTCTCTCTCTCTCTCTCTCTCTCTCTCTCTCTCTCTCTCTCTCTCTCTTGGTCTTTGTGCCTATATTTCACTCTGCAGCCAATTTGAATAGTGTTTGTATGTGGTAGTAGGTAGCAGTCTCCCATTGTGCACTATGGTGGTAGAGGGTTGATAACGATATGGAGTGGAAGATATGACAGCTGAAAGTTACCGACTTATATAAAATTCTACGTGTGGGTGTCAATATTTTGCTCTTCAGCAAAATGTACACAATGGTAACGAACGATCGCTCTGTGTTATTGTAGTACAAAGTCTCCCGTGGTACACCATGGCAGATCCGTGTCGATAACTATAAGCGGGTGGAAGATATACTGGTTCTAAGTCGTCAACTTATATAAAATTACGACTGAAGGCCAGTGACGCCTTTTGAGACTATAACAACGAAGAGGTTATACTGTATACAGCAAAACGTGATACACGTTCTTCAGTTGTTTTTCTGCAACAAGCGTACGAATAAATAAAAAAGTAAGTGTATATTGCAGTTTGAAAAGTAAAACTACCGAGAAAGATGCCAAAGCGCAAAAAATAAATTTCGCGTTCTCAATCCGTTTCTAAAAGACAGAAAACGATGCTGAATGGACAGCATTACGATATGTAGCACAACAAAATGGCTTCGGCCCAGACATTCAGCTACAAATATACAAAGGGAAGCCTACACCTACACAACCAACAATCAACAGCCATCTTAAAAGTGATAATCACAGTGCAAGACGAATGGATATAACAATGAAAATTTTACATACAATTCCCAAACGACTAATAACGAACGTTCTTGAAGTTATATATCACAAAGATCATTAATACGTTTTCAATAGTAACCATACATATCAAAGTAATTATGGACATATAGCATCTTTGAACAACTATTAAAAAAAACGCTTATCACAGATATCGAATTAACGTAATCACCCCCACAGATTACTGACACATCAACCACAGTCGAAAGTAACAAATACCTTAGCGAGTGTAAACATATAGCATCTTTGACTAACTGTCAAAGCAACAAGCTGCAAAATTTATTACGATATCTTATTAAACCAAATAAGTGTAACGCATCTTATTGTTATATAAGCAGTGTGACATTGCCAAGGATGTCATATGGATGTAAGTAAAAATTTTTATGTTGAAAAAACATACGTACATAAAAACAAAACGGTGAATATTTTATAAATTTTTTGTATATTTGGCAGATTGTCTGATGATAGCTATTTAGCCCAAATGGATCCATAACATTATAATAAAAAACTATAAAGCAGCAGCACATTGATATATTTATATGATGTCTCAGGCAGAACATGCCAAGTAATTATAATAAACAAACGAACAGAGTATGTTAGTATGCACGTAAGTTTGAAATTATGTTTCTGATAAAGTACAGCCTCAACAGTATACTGTACGAGAAAAACAGTGGTAATCAAATGTTTTAATATTTGTAAAGCTATGGGACCAAACTGCAGTGGTCATCAGTTTCTAAAATTGGAAACTACTTTAAATTATGCTAAGGACAACACACGTACCCATCGCCTGCATCATGAGCACACCGGAAACGAATGTGGCTTGTCCTACTGTAGTTAGGTACGTAGGCTTATAAATAACTATTGTGGATATGTCGTTGTAGTCTTCGGTCTGCAAACTGGTTTGATGCAGCTCTCCACGCTACCCTGTCCTGTGCAAGCCTCTTCACTTAAGAATACGTACGCAACCTACATCCTCTTGAATCTGCTTACTGTATTCGTCCCTCGGTCTCCCTCAACGAGTTTTGCCCCACACACTTCCTTATAATGCTAAGTTGACGATTCCTTGAAGTCTGAGAATGCGTCCGACCAATCTATTCCTTCTCTTAGGATATGTCAGAAACTCCTTTTCTCCCCAGTTCTGTTGAGAACCTCCTCATTAGTTACGTGATTTACCCATCCAATATTCATAATTCGTCTGTACTTGTGGATATTAAATATAGCAATATGATGTAGAATGGCATTTTGTAGCCTATAAAACTTCGCCGTTCTTATCATTACTACACAATACCTCGGCCAAACAAGTCGCAACTTCCTCATTCTGTTTAGAGAGCTCACAACTGATATTTCAGCTAGTAAATCTGTGTTTGGCCAACACCTACTACAAATGGCCTTACACAACGCATTTAAAAGGGCCAGTATTAAGTGCCCTTAAAGAGGTAGAAATATTTTGTCCCCCCATAAAAAAATTTAACAGTCACTGGCAATTAGATTTTAGGGGCACATTTTTTACGACTTGCTGTAGTGCATTTTGATCTTTTTCTTTCTTCTTTTTATTGTTTAATACACTTTTTTATGATTAACTTGTTTTATGACATTTTTAAAATACTAGAATATGCTACGTCAGCTGCTTAACACGACACATTCAGTATGTTTTAACGCTTTGTCAAAGTTATTGCTTTTAGTAATAACCAATAAGGTATTTAAAATCTTACTCTTACCCGCTTACATATTGTATCAGCGAGTTTTAGGCACCTGCAAACACAAGTCATCGCTGCAATCGTTCTTGTCTCCTAGCTATCATATATCTGGCGCGTCGTTTGCTTCGCCACTAACGCTACGTATCCAGTCTCTCCATGCCACCGTATCCATGGCAACCACTGGCGTCGCTACATTTGATATTTGATTCCGTCTCTTCTATGATTTGGATTTTACCGTTATTTACTGCTAATATATGGTGTAGGTACTGCTTATACAATCTATTTCTTTGGTTACTCATAAATACTTGTAATTTCTTTTTACACATGAAATTAATGATAAAAAGCAGAGAAGTTTAGTAAATTATAACATGCCAATTACATCATATTTCTATATTTTATATCCACAAGGGTCATTTATGTATTTCTACGTACGTTAAGTACAGAAGGACAAGTTACACATGCCTTCACAGGCATGTAGCCTGCTCATCGTCTCGCCATCAACATTAGCTATACGTTTTTGTTCTGAATATGTTGATTCATAACTGTACATTTTATAAGCTACAATTTCTGGAGTACCTGTTTCCATCTAAGAAAAATTGTCTTTTTTGTTCCAGACAAACGGTCTGATGACGATTTAATCAGGGATCTAAACCGGTCATCTTACGAAATAAATATTAAAATTTGTGCGAACTAGACTGATTTTTATGCATAATAAAATACGGCAATTGATCGTATTCCTATTGTCTCCTTAAGCTGGCTTCTCCAAACCCAGGTCAAAAAAAAATTCGAATTTTTGTAAACCTTAGAGAGCAAACTACTTCGGTCACCGGCCCATACACCTACTTATGCCAGAGGGGGGAGGGGACTCTCAACATCCGACTGGAGCGGCCGCGCAATCCGCGACACGTCGCTCCATACCCCGGATTGGCTGCCTCCAGCTGTTCAGTGGAGCATCCTCTGTCGGGTTAAATTTTTTGCGCGCTGTTACGAAACGCCGGCCGCGGTGGCCGAGGGGACTGAGGCGCTTCAGTCAAGGTCTGCACGGCCACTACTGTCGGGGGGTTGGAATCCCCCCCTCGGGCATGGATATTTGTGCCGTCCTAGTTCGTAAGTAGTTCATAAGTAGTTTGTAAGTTTAGGGATTGATGACCCCTTAGTTAGGTCCCGTAGACTATAGAAAGAAAAAAAAAAAAAAAAAAAAAAAAAAAAAAAAAAAAAAAAACCCTTATGAAGTAGCTTACACTAAAGACGGCACAAATATCCATGCCCGAAGGGGAACGGTCTCGCGCATCGTAGCATAGCGTCTCAATACGCTCGGCCGCTCCGTCGCGGCTTTTAGTTACTAACAGCAGTAAAGAAGTAAATCTCAGTAGTGAGGGTAGCCGCATAGTTTGGTATGAATATTCGAGCTCCCGCCCATTCCTTCAGATCCAGAAAGAAAAAGTTGGTTTTGTTGACATTTTAAGAGCACTGGTGCTTCGTAATTCATTCGAAGTGAAATTAGGGCATACCATAAATTTATTTTCGACACGTGAATACGTACCTCAGCCGATAGAGCGAATTTCTTCGCGAATGACGAACATATTTCGGAATCCAGGGCGGTGACCGGTCTCCGTGTTCGGCTGAAACTCTCCTTGTGAGGGCCTCATTATGCAAACAACGGGCAGGCGCGGAAATCTGAACAGCATTCAGATGCTGATTAGTGGGAGCAGGCCAGGAGGAGACGCAGGTCGGCACAGTAAACATGTCAGCGCGGCATTCTTGTGCGGCCGCTTTGTCTGTTATAGATTTAGGTGACGCCGCTTCTTGCAGGCTTGCCAGGCGGGCATCAAAGGAGCTGGCTGGGCCTTTCTTGGGCACAAGGGCAGGGCGTGACGCCGCGTCGGGCGGCGGGTTCACTTCATTCGGGGGATTTCGCTTTGAGCGCGGCCCTGCTCTCCCACGCGCCCCGTCCTGTTGCCTCGTGTGATGCGCTGCGCCTCGGCGCTTTTGCGTCCTCTCCGCTGCCGTATGGCGCTTTTAAAGCAAGTGGTGCGTTGCGCGGGTCCTTGCCGACCGATGCTCGCCGATTGGCGGCAGCTGCCATCACCGGCATGTGCAGCCTGTTTTCAGATCGCCTGGACACTTAGCGATGCAGCGGCCGTGCAGACCATACGGCACAGGCGACCGCAATATCCTACAGTCCGTCTGTCGGTCGTACGAAAACTACTGCCGAGTTACGCGCTCACCGACAAAGTCTGGAAGAGGAGAAGTAAACGAGGTAGTAACATTCGCGAATAGTCATAACTACTGATGATAGACATTCTACATCTACACGGGGCACTCTGCAAATCACATCTAAGTACCTAGCAGACGGACGGTCTAACCTGTACAACAAGTACTTACCACTACAACGACCTATATAAACAACATAGACTGGCTAAGGTGCTGCCATACTTGAAGCAAATTGAAAGCTCGCCCGCCATGTTTTACAACGTCCCGTAAGCCTAACCAGTCGTCTGCTAAAGCACTGAATCGTATCACTTTCACTTTGTGCAATGACTTAACAAACCATTCTCTTCCTGCTTGCTGTTATCTTTATAGCCAATCTAATATGGATAAATGATAAACATATCTGTGGTAGAAAAAATGTTTGTATAGTCTATGGGACTTAACTACGGGGCCATCAGTCCCTAAACTTACAAACTACTTATGAACTACTTACAAACTAGGACGGCACAAATATCCATGCCCGAGGGGGGATTCGAACCCCCGACCATAGTGGCCGTGCAGACCGTGACTGAAGCGCCTCAGTCCCCTCGACCACCGCGGCCGGCTATCTGTGGTAGACAAATCCGAAAGTTTAATTACATATGTCATATACACTGGATCGGCTAAACATCGTCTCATGCATACAAAAACATGCATTTTCACTGTTCTTTAAATATTATTAATTTCGTGTACATTTGCCTAATCTTCTTACCTCTTTCTCCGCAGATTTGGCTGTACACAAATGAAGTATTCCACAACTGAAGTAATGTTTTAAAAACATCTTTATTAGGTTCGGGTAATGGGATTCCTCCCAAAATTCCGAGGTTACCACCAAGGGTCGCCGGCCGCGGTGGCCGAAGGGGCTGAGGCGCTCCAGTCACGGTCTGCACGGCCACTACGGTCGGGGGTTCGAATCCCCCCTCGGGCATGGATATTTGTGCCGTCCTTAGGATTAGCTAGTTCATAAGTAGTTTGTAAGTTTAGGGACTGATGACCCCGTAGTTAAGTCCCATAAGATATACAAACATTTATTTTCAAACCAAGTGCTCATAATTGGTAAATAAAGTAGGTCAGTTTCCTAACATTCTAAATACATTTACATACATTCGCAAAGGAAAATTTTTCTTCCCTAATGACGTTTCGTGATTCCTCAGAGCTCTTTCTGCCACTTCGAAAAGTTTTACAAGATCTTGAGAGGGACTGTTGTTGCATACATGATTTCTCCTCAAAATGCGATGAACAAATGTAACAGTATGCAGTAGGTTTCCACTTATCTCGCCTCATATTGGCTAACCATAGTTTTCGAAGTTCTTCATTTTTCTAGGAAAACTGAACAATATAATTACAGCTTACTTTCGTTACAGTTGACCACATAGACAACCCACAGGACTATTTTATGCAGAAATGTGGTAACTACAAAAGACGAGTAAACGAAATTTTAGAAAAGAAAACATACAAATACTTACTGAAAATACGATATTCCAATAGTCTTCTTGCTGCGATTAGTACAGTTATATGCTGCGCATACATTCGACATGATTTCAGCTTAATAAGTAACCTTTCAAGGTTACTACGATACATAAAATGTGAAGCCAAAACACCTAAATAGCGTCGGTCTAACTTTCGTATTCGGCGCACCAGACGTTGAAAAAAAAATGGCTGCCACAAGGAGCGCTGTTAACCCAGAGATAGCCTCTCTATGTAGTTTATATAGCTCGTTGTACCATTCCATTCCGGAAAAGCGAGCGGGAAGAAAGAACATTTAAATCTCCCCGTTCATGGTAATATCTATTTTATTTCGAGGTTCATTTCTCCCTACGTATGTGTCAGTCAACAATATGTTTTCGCATTCGGACGAGATAGTCAGCGATCGAAATTTCGTTAAGTAGACGTCGCCGCAGTAAAAAACGCCGCCGCGGCGAAGCGCATTGAGGCGCTATGCTACGATGCGCGAGGCCGTTCCCTGTCGGGGGTTCGAAGCCCCCTCGGGCATGGATATTTGTGCAGTCTTTAGTACAAGCTAGTTCATCAGTTGTTTGTAACTTTAGGGACTGATAATCCCGTAGTTAAGTCCCATAACTTCTACAAACATCTGAACTTTCATTTTTTTTTTTTTTTTTTTTTTTTTTTTTTTTTTTTTTTTTTTTTTTTTTTACGCCACTGTGACACACTCTTACCTGTATCGAGAGATAACAAAACATGGAGCGATTGTTTGTATTCTTTGAAAGTCCCCAATTAATCCAACCTGTCACGCGGGAGTAGCTGAGTGGTCTGGAGCGCCACATTCGAATCCTCCCTCGGGCATGGATGTGTGTGTGTGTGTGTGTGTGTGTGTGTGTGTGTGTGTGTGTGTGTTGTCCTTAGGTTAGTTTAACTTAGTTTAAGTAGTTTATAAGTCTAGGGACTGATGACAACGCAGTTTGGTCCCATAGAACTACAGACATTTGAACATTTGAATCCAACCTCGTAAGAATCCCAGTCTGCGCAGCAATACACCCAAACAGGATGGACAAATGTATTGTAAACAGTCTCTAGTAGATTTTTTGCATCTTCTGATTGTTCTGTTCATAAAATGCCGTATTTGGTTAGCCTCTCCCACGACATTATCTACGTGTTCTTTCCAAATTATGTCTGTGAAGATTGTTAATTCTCAGGTACCTAGTTCAATTGACGCCCTTCATATTTGACTGATTTATCTTGTAGACGAAGTTGAACGCATTCCTTTTTGTACTCATTCCTTTTCATCACTTAGCGTCATTGCCCATTTTCGCACCATATAGTTACTATATCGAAGTCGTTCTGCAGTTGGTTTGGACGTTCAGATGACTTCACTAGACGATAAATTCCAACATAATCTACAAACAGCTAAACAGGACTGCTCAGATATTATACGGCCGCGGTGGAGTAGCCGAGTGGTTTAAAGCGCCTCGCTGCGGAGCTCGCGGCTGCTCGCCGTGGAGGTTCGAGTCCTCCCTGGGGTATGGGTGTGTGTGTGTTTGTCCTTAGGTTAGTTTACCTAGGTTTAAGTAGTTTGTAAGCTACGGACTGATGACCACGCAGTTTGGTCCGATAGATTTACAGACATTTGAACATTTGAACAGTAATTATACCAGATCGTTTATATAGACAAGGAACAGCATGGGACCAATAATACTACCCTTCGTTAGCGAGACACGATCGAATTGAAGAGATTAGTGCCTGTGGGCACTGAATTACGATAAGTTGAGAATATGTGTTGGAACTGGCTTCGAACCCATGTCTCTTGCTTACTAGGCAATCGATCTTTAGGACACAGCGGTCAGCGCAACTGCTCTAATCTAGGACACTTCCCATCAGACCCAAAGTTTCATCTTATCCACACAGTACAGACTTACGATCCCTGCCCATTAACCTCTTCACTTTTGACATTTCGCCGAATCCCCATAGCGTATGGTATACATCTGTACTGAATGGATCGCTGGACATCGTCGGCTTTAATTTACTATATGTGGCGTCTGTTCTATCGGAAACGCCGCGAGTAAGGAGAGTGACGGGCAGCGCACCACAGCAGTAGTGTCTGTATGGCAGCCGTGTATGGCAGTTCGTGTATTGTGCTGACGACTGCGCCAGGGTGATCGCCCTCGCGGATCGGAGAATAGTGCCTTAATGCGCTGGCCGCGGCCCATTTTATTTGATGGTTCATCTTTGAATACTGCGCCCAGATATTTGAACTCCCTGACTTGACAATAAGAACCTTTAGTTGCCTGTAGGGATAGAAGAAGTTCTACGGTGTAGAAATGTATTCCGTCTTGTTACGACTGATTTGAAGTCCAATTTTCCTCACTGTTGTTTCCAGGATGTTCGCCACTTCTCTAAATTCTTTGTGTGACCCAGATAGTAGCACTATAGGTACTTTATGTTCACATCCCCGATTTATACTCCTCTGAGTTCATTAGATGCCATCTCTCGCATTACCTTCTCAATAACAAACAACAATAAAGAAAATATGTATTGAAAGGCCAAAGTCAGAATTCCCAAGTTACTAAACAGGGTTCGCAAGATTACATAACGTATAGCTCGAACCGCTCGTTTCGTGCAATAAATACGCTTTTTGAACAAAAGGAGTTACCCCAAAAATAAACTTTCCGTGTTGAACTATCACGTACTTGAGATACTATTCAAATAGTATACACAGTAACATTTAGTTTTTCAACACGATCCTGAACGTGGGCATTCCACGACAGCTTAGTATCTAACTGAAGGCCTAGAAATTTGAACTGTTCAGTCTCACTTATCATGTGCCCATTCTGTTGAAATGTTCAAATGTTTGTAAACCTATAGGACCAAACTGATATGCTTATCAGTCGTTAGACTTACAAACTGCTTAAAGTAACTTACACTAAGGACAACACTCACAGCCGCGGTGGAGAAGCCGAGCGGTCTAAGGTGCCTCGTTGCGGAGCGCGCGGTTGCTCGTCGTCGGAGGTTCGAGTCCTCCCTGAGGCATGGGTGTTTGTGTTATTCTTATGTTAGTTTCGCTTAGTTTAAGTAGTTTGTAAGCCTAGGGACTGAAAACCAACGCAGGTAAATCCCATAGATTTACAAACATTTGAAAAACACTCAGACCCATGCCTGTGGAGGACTCGAACCTCCGACGAGAAGGACCGCCAAGTCCGTAGTATGATGTCTTAGAGCACGCGGCCTCCTTCCCTTTACAGCCTGCTCACTATACAGGCTGAAAAACGTTCTGGATATGCTACAGCCCTGTCTTACTCTCTTTCCAGCCACTGCGTCCATTTCATGCCCTTCAACTGTAATAACAGCTGTTTGGTTAATGTACAAGTTGTAAATAACCTTCCGTTTCCTATATTTTACCTGTGCTGACTTCAGAATTTGTAGGTGTGTATTCTTGTGGACATTGTCCAAAGTTTTCCTCAAATCTACAAAAGCTAGAAACGTAGATTTGCCTTTCTTTAACCTATCTTCTATGATAAGTCGTAATGTATTGCTTCCTAAATCTAAAATAATCTTCCCTGAGATCGGATTCTATCAGTTTTTCCATTTGTGTGTGAATAATTTGTGTTAGTATTTTACAACCACATCTTATTTAACAGATATGTGTGTAACTTCTCACTTGTGTGCAGTTGCTGCTGAAGATGTGAAAATCAAACGGTGAAAGGCACCGACCGAAATGCCCAAATCATCCCCATCCAAGAAATCGACAGCTGATAACACAAGTTTCAGTAAAGTTGTAAGCCCACGATGATTCTTCTTCGACTGCAAGGGCCTTGTGGTCGTCGCGATCCTCGACCGTGGAACCAGAATCAATACCCGGCGCTATGGAGACAGACACTGCGACGTGTCACAAAGTCAAAACGCTAGGAATGCTGTGCCTCGTAAGATCTGACCACTTCCGCTTCAGTGTTATCTGACTCCTCCCGAGTGAAGACGGCTAAGCGTGAGACCGTTGAGATGCTCAACAAACTCTAGCAGTAGTGGCTCCAAGGGAATCGTTGTGTGTAATGGTGGAAGCTACTGCTCAAAGAAGAGTTGCTCAACATATGACTCTCTAACACACATGAGCACCAAATGACCACGATGGGGAGAAATGGGAGTTCTTACTGAATTTGAATATTTTTGATCAAGGTAGAGATTGTCCGCTTTGTCGTAAAGCACGTATTGGGAATGATGGAGCACTTTAAAATTTGCCTTTGTCGTGTATTCTTTAGCAGGGGAGAATATATGACACAATTGCACAGCTACGTTTTCTAAATAAATATTTTGTGTTTAAATAGGCAAAGATTTCATACTAATTAGTATGTCTTAGTATCCGAATGGAGGAATTTTTCAATTCATTGCCTAAATCTCTATCTTAAAATGTTCTTTTTAGATTTCTCTAAGCCTTTTATAACTTTTGAACTATTTTATAGAATAATTGTTTCGTAAGAAAAGATACAGTTAATACACCCGTCAAATGAGAAGTAACGAAACAACTAAATTGTCCTCAAACAAGAAAATTTATATAAAGCCTTTAGTAGATTTCGGAGCGCGAGCGTTTTCTCATAGTGTGTGTCGATGTCGCTAGATGGCAGTGCGATGCAGCGCCCGGTCACGGTCGCTGCGGAACATCGGAGGTAAGGTATTGGGGTAGAGATTACCGGTGTTCATATTCTCCAAGAAACTTTTCATTGAATGAACTTATGGATTAGTTGGAGAGTCGAGGGTACAAGTGTGCGGGTTTATAATATTCATACTGACATTTCACAACTACCAATAGTATCAGACTTCATGGTAATCCCAAGCTCATCTATCCATTCTTTCAGAATTGCTCCACACCACAACAGCTTTTATAAACAGGATTTAAGCTGAAGTGCATGTAGAAAACCAGAGGGTTGGTAGAGTGGCTCATGACAAGCGAATTTCACATAATATGCCATGTCTATAGTCTTGTCTTTCGTGCTAGGCGTCAAAAATGTTTGTAAATCCAAGGGGCTTAACTTCTATTCCCTAGGCTTACAAACTACTGAAATTTAACTAATCTGAGGACAGCACACACACACACACACACACACACACACACACACACACACACACACACACACATTTCGGAAGGACGACTCGAGGCTCCGACGGCGAACAGCAGCGCGCTCCACAGCAAGGCGCCTTACACTACGATTACATGCAACACGTCTTCCCGAAGACGAAAACCGATTTTCGTAAAGCTTTTACATGCTATAGCCAGCAGCGGTTTTCCTAGTCCACTTCACATGGAGGCTGAAAAACAGCTCATGCAGTTCCCCATTTAAGTCAGCACAATCGCTATTTTGCTTCACTTAAATACACAGATTCATCGCTCACTTTAATATTTATACTTTTCTTTCGCTATAAAAAATGTAATTTTGTACCTATGAGCAGAAAATTCTTCATAAAAAAACACAATTTGACAAGCCAAGAACGCTTCAAAAACGGTTGCGTTTACATGGGCACGAAAAATCGAATGTGGAACTGGAAAACCGTTTTACAGATGTGGATTTCTAGAATCGATTGTGGAGAGTTTACATGACCAACCATGGTCAACCTCTACTAGATTTTTCATTCTTCTGTAAATAATCCATGGAGGAGGAAGGAAGAATGGAGTTTACCATCCCGTCGACAGCGTGGTCATTAGAGACGGTGCTTACGTTCGGAATGTTTGATTAAGGATGTGGAAGGAAATCGGACTTGCCCATTCAAAGAAACCTTCGCATTTGCCTTGAGTGATTTAGGGAAATCACGGAAAACCTAACTCTGGATGGCAGGAGGTGGATTTGAACTCCCGTCCTTCCGAATAAGAGTCCAGTGTGTTAACCACTGCGCCACCTCGCTCGGAAAATAATTCATGTTAAAATTTTGCAACCATGATGGTTCTGTAATTTTCACATCTGTCTGAGCTTACTTTCTTTGGAATGGGGATCATTATATTTTTCATGAAGTCTGAGGGTATTTCGCATGTTTCGTACATCTTATGTGATGAATGTAGATTATACGATGAATATCACCAAAAAATTAATAGGGTAGTGGATTGTTTTCAAATCATGATATGCTGGGTAGTTAAATTATAAAATGTAGCGTTAGAAGTTGTTCTTTTTGGCAATAAAAGCGCCCTTAAAGCTCCCTTTTCGTGCTGCAATTCATTTATTTTTCCTTGAGGCGTTTCAGCTTATTTATTATTTTACTCACTTGAAGGCATCCTGAGTGGGTTGTAGAAACTACATCTTTGTTTTCAGAAGCAACATTTTTAGTTTGAAACCAGATGAAACTTTGTGGCGGAATTAGAGCACAGCACATTTGCCTTTCGCTGGCAACAGCTCTACCGACTGAGCTTCGAAAAACCCCAAGACCTGGAGGACGATAAATTAAGAATATACATTTGAACAGTTTATAAGCAAAAATAAAATTGTATTTTCTAGAACCGACTGAGAATGCTTTGTAGTAAAAAATTAAAGGCGAAACGGGACTGGAAAAAATAAATTGTAGCAAAAAATGGCGTTTTGATTTTCAAAAACGAACAATTTGGCTTGCTGTGGAAGAAGGCCGCACAAACAAACTCTAAGTTGTCGATTATCTACGCCATTTGGGAATATAAGGAACTCACGATGGCGAAGGAAGGCGTATTAAAATGCAGACCAAAGAAGATAAAATTGTCAAGATCCAATATTAATTTGAAGTTTTACGAATCCTTGTGTACATGTATGTTGAGTGTAGCATTGAACGGAAATGAAAAGAGGATGAGAAGCATTTCAAACTAGGAGAGAGGATCGCGCGGCCTCCCGCGTGGAAGTTCGAATCCTCCCTGGGGCATGGATGTGTGTGATGTCCTTAGTTTAGTTTAACTTATTTTAAGTAGCTTATAAGACTAGGGACTGATGAGTAACGTAGTTTGGTCCCATAGGATTACAAACATTTGAACTACAAGAGAATCTTTTGAACTGTGGTGCTGCAGAGGAATACTGAAGTCTATATGTACTGATCCCACAACTAATGAACAGTAGCTGAATAGAGCTGGGGAGTAATGAAATTTGTGGCACAATTTGTGTGTGTGTGTGAACATTTCTGGTAGATACCTCTTAGCCGTATATGTGAGTGAGCAGATGGATCACCCAAATGCCGCAGAGGCTTACCAACATATAACCTAAATCAGTCAGGTGACATGCAAAGCAAATCAAATGTTTGTAAATCTATCGGACTAAACCGCGTGTTCATCACTCCGTAGCTTACAAACTACTTAAACTAAGCAAAACTAACCTAAGGACAACACACACACACCCATGCCCCAGGAAGGACTCGAACCTCCGACGGCGAGCAACCGTGCCCTCCGCAGCGAGACGCCTTAGACCGCTCTGCTACTCCACCGCGGCATGCAAAGCAAACCAGCAAACCCAAGCGCGCATGGCGTTACCAAGGAGACGGGTCGTCTCTATACACATCATGACGACGTCGCGGTGATGGAAAAGCCTAAAGACTTGAGAAGCGCCACGCGAAATAGCCACATGGTTTAAGGCGTCTAACTACGGACTGGGCGGCCGTCCCCGCCGGAGCTTCGAGTCCTCCCTCGGGCATGAGCGTGTGTGTCGTCCTTAATATAAGTTAGTTTAAGTAGTTTGTAAGCCTAGGGACCGACGACCAAAATAGTTTGGTCAACAGAATTACAAACATTTATTTAATCATTTTAAGAAAAGTGATGACCACAGTCAACAATGTCTTCACAGCTCTCGTGTCAATCGTTAATGGCACGTACTACCACAAATAAGATGAAGTACAGAGCTTAAGTAATTTCGTAGTAAAATGTAACTAATTATGACGTTACATTATCTAATGTACAAAAATGTATGTTGGTTCGTATTCTAGCGCTGTAAAATGACTGGTAGAGAAAAGGGGAAGGTGGAGATGGGCAGGGAGGTATGTAGGAGGGTGTCCGGATACTTGCCACGCCGGACACTTGCCACGCCGGACATTTGCCACACTTCTACCTGCTCCGAAGGGTCGGGTGCCACTGACTCCTCCTCCTCCCCCCCCCCACCCTGGCACCCGGCCCGAGAACTTCGTGGATGGAATCACTATTACTTCAGACTTAAACTGGAAAGAACACGTAGATAATATCGTGGGAAAGGCGAACCAGAGACTGCGTTTTATTGGCAGAATCCTTAAAAGATGCAACAGAACTACTAAAGAAACTGCATACACTGCGCTTGTCCGTCCATTTTTGGAGTATTGCAGCCCAGTGTGGCATCCTTATCAGGTGGGTTTGACGGAGGACATCGAGAGAGTCCAAAGAAGGGCAGCTCGTTTTGTATTGTCACGATACAGGGGAGACAGCGTTACGGAAATGATACAGGATCTGGGATGGGAATCATTAGAACAACGGCGCTTATCGCTGAGGCGTGGGTTACTTGCGAAACTCCAATCGCCAACATTCTCCTCCGAATGCGAAAATATATTGTTGACTCCCACTTACATAGGTAGAAATGATCATCAGAATAAAATACGAGAAATCAGAGCTCGAACAGACAGATTCAGGTGTTCTTTCTTCCCGCGCGCTATTCGAGAATGGAATGGGAGATAAATAGTATAATTGTGGTTCGATGAACCCTCTGCCAGGCACTTAAATGTGATTTGCAGAGTATCCCATGTAGATGTAGATGTAGATGTGTCCCGACATATGCACACGCGTCGCTTCCGCATTTCGTAGTACGACCGTCAGTATAGAAGTTATTACAACGGCCAAGGGCAGGCCTTTTTCCCCCTACAATGGTTACGCGATAATAACGTGTGGATGTGCTTACTCCGAAAACAGAAACATTGCAAGGGAAAGCTGCTTTCGAAGAACGGAGACGTATTGAACGTAGAGAACACCTGTGAGGACCACCTAACGATGCGACCTTTATGAGATGTGAAAATAAAAAGAGTGTATCAGACGTCAGTATCCTTAAATAACTTAGCGGTGAAGCTAGCTGGTCACAGTTCGGTTCACTAGCGTTTAATCAATACGCGGTGAAATTTGACTCAACGAAGCAAATACATTAAACATCACTCAAATGATCCTCCTGCAAACAGAGCCTATAGTTAAATCTACCGCTTTTCAATTTCCTATACAGGTAAAAACTCCTACAGTTGACACGTTAAGAGAATTTTTGTCTACCTTCTAATATTATGGCCATAACGACCATGATTGTGAGTTCTAAAATTATTCCTGTAACTTCAGAGCCGCAGTTAGCTCCTAAAAATATCATTTTTGTTAAAACGATAAAGTACACTTTAGGTTTTAAAAAGAATCTGAACTTTAGAATTGCACCTAAAATACACACCCTAAAACAGATCTGCTCTTAAGAATGACAAGTTCGGCAGCTGTAGTGTCGAAATAATTCCCATATCTCCAAAATTAGACAAGGATAGAAATAACATAATAGCAGACGTAGATCTCACGAAGTACATTTAGGTGTAGTCCTTAAAAATTAAAGTTTCTCACCATGTTGTTGATTATCATTAATCGGGTCAGTAAAAGCTATGGAAACAAGGCAAGGAGCTTACTGTTTAAGAATAATTATTACAAAAGTATAGCGTAAACAAATGTATTAGTCTTATTTTTCTTAAGCATTAGAAACTTTTGAAAACATATTTGATCATTTCGTCTCCAACATCACTTATTTGATAGGGTGATTTGCTTTTATGTTATGTTTGCAGCAGTTTTCATTTCGAATTGTGGAGTATTTACTTCGTCTTATTTGATGAAAGAATTTCTGAAAACTGCATTTAATAACTCCGCTTTAGTGGTACTGCGTTCAGTGACATTGCCGTCGCTATCACGCAATGAAGGCATTCACTTAGTCTCTCCGCTGCTGTAGATAACATAGGACCAGAATCTCTTTGTATTTTCCGTCACATTTCTACAAAGATTTTCGTTGTGAAAAATATTAAACGAATGTCGCATTGAAGGCCGTGCTAAATTTCGAGCTTCAGTAAAACATCTGCAATCTTGGGGATTTTGAATTCGTCTAAATTTTCTGGAAAAGCTTTCTGTTCTGTTTTATGTACCATGGAGGACCAGTTCAGTCTCTTACTAATTTATTTGCTAGGAATGCCTCCAATGCTGTTGATACTATTCCTTTGAATGTAAGCCACATATGGTTTTCACTTACATAGTTAATTTAGAAAAAATGGAGACTGTCTCCTAGGAAGATGTCAACCGAATTTTTATCTTTTTTTAGTAGACGTTTTTAGCGTTTAGTTTTGGTGAAAATCTTTGTTAAAGATTTGAGCTCGTTACAACTTTGGGTTGACTTATCTCTGTATCCGTCGTGATCCTCAGGAGTATTTGTGACTAAGAGCTTAAGTGTGTTTCCGAAACCATTTACAGTTTTAATGGGCTCATGAACTAATTGTTCAAAATAATTTAAAAAAGCATTTAGAACAATTTCGGAAGATGTATCTGGTCATAAGGTGTATTTTTGTCAATATACGGATGGTAGATTTAAGTCACCGCCAACTATAATTGTATGAGTAGTGTACCTATTTGTGTTGAGACTCAAGTTTTCTATGAACTGTTCAGCGGCTGCTGGGGTCGGTAAATTAAAATATTCAAATGTTTGTTAAGCTTCAGGGACGTAACTGCGGGGTCATCAGTTCTTAAACTTACAAGTTACTTAGGAGCTACCTTATATACTAAAGACGACACAAACATCCATGCCCGATGGGGAATTCGAACCCCCGACGGGGAACGGCCTCGCGCATCGCAGCATAGCGCCTCAATGCGTTTGGTCGCTCAGTCGCTGCAGTTATTAATTTATTCCGGTAGTCGAGTATAACATCTGCTCACACTAACTGACAAGAACTATCGAATTCAGTTTCGCTTGTGAGCAAGTACACATATTATATTATACTTTGTTTCTTTTGTAGTTCAGATCATAGGAATTATTACATATCCATTAAAAAACTAGGGCATTTCCTCGGCGACTCAACTGAACAGTGTAGAACAACAGTGTACTGTACAAGCATAGAATTCTATATTTCTTCATTTCTTTATTTCAAATTCGTAGCCGGCCGCGGTGGCCGAGGAGACTGAGGCGCTCCAGTCACGGTCTGCACGGCCACTACGGTCGGGGGTTCGAATCCCCCCCTCGGGCATCGATATTTGTGCCGTCCTAGTTCGTAAGTAGTTCATAAGTAGTTTGTAAATTTAGGGACTGATGACCCCGTAGTTAAGTCCCATAAACTATACAAACTTTTGAACATTTTTTTCAAATTTTTATGCCGTTTTTAGGTGATCTGTCAAACATAGACGCTCTTATCTATATTTTGTAAACGTATTTTCTGTCATTGATTTCAACATTGTCCCAATTCATTTTATTAACTGATATTTCGCTACAAAAGAGTAAATTTATGAAGTGTATCGTTCTTTTCTTTTGTCACACAGTAGTAGCAATTAATATATGCACAAATGCAGTGATCAAACTTGAATAATAAGCGAAAATTCGAATTGCCTTTATATCGTTCCTTTCATGTTCCTTCCATGCTGATGGACTGTTTCTATCGCAATCAGTAAGTGTGGAAGAAAGCAGCCGTACAAACGGAGGGAGAATGGATCCATATTTGTGGCTGGAAGAACTAATTACACACTGACATAGCCGACGGTATTGCTTTCGTTTCCCAAAAGTTATAAATATTTCGATTTCGGGATATTGAAAAGAAGTTGTAAATTTCGGCGAGATTTCGAACAAAAATATCTCTTTCGTATTGCCTGTATCGTGTAAGATCAGAGACGGAGGCTTGGAAGCAAACAGCAGGAGTACAGGGAAGGGCGTCCCTTGCCTGAGGGGCCGCTAATCCTACTACCTGGCGAAGGGTCAGGTGTGGCAATGTCCGGCGTGGCAAAAGTCCGGCGTGGCAAGTGTCCGGCATCCTGTAGGAGGGAGGGAGGGAGGGAGGGAGGGAGGTAGAGAGTGAGTGAGTGAATGAGAGAGGAGAGGGGGAGATGGACAGAGAGTGAAGGAAAGGTGTACAGAGAGAGAGAATGGAAGGGGATATGGTCTAACTTAAAACAGTAATAAATAAGTGCTTGGGAGACAGCTGGTTTTCTGCTGGTTAGCTATATTTTACTGGGGAAATAGCTCATTACCAGTTTTCACACCGCGTAGTATCTCGTTTGTGAGGCTGACGACACAAATCACAGCACCCAGAGCAGGGAGCTGCTGCCCTTGTATGGCACACACGTTGTTGGCTACTGCAGTCCACACGCACGCTCTGTCAGTTGTTCCGCGAAGCTATTTGCGCTGCCTGCGGGTCACTCGTGATTACACGCCCATACAAGCATATCTGTGTCCGCAACACCTCACAGCACTTCCCAGAACAGCGGGGTAATTCATGCGTGTGTAATCACTTACAGAGAAGTTTACTGTTATCCCACCGTATAGAGACCGCTTCTCAACCTCTTTAAGAACAGAGCATTGAACTAAGAAATACGTGGCCTCAGCTGCAACACGAAACCACCAAAAACGCATTACCCAACGAACGGCACGTACGGTTCATAGCACTGAAAAGCATTTTGTGCGGATCTGAAACTTGGAGCGCAATGCGATCTATTCTTTACATAAGTAGCGGTGTCATGTAAAGTACCTGCAAGACACCACCGGAAAAAATAGTACACCTGGAAAGCCTACGTCGATTTATATCCGATGACGGCAGGGGGCATCTGAAAGATAGTATCTGTATTGAAATGCTTAGAACGCTATCCGCCAACAGATGGGGTTGGAACACTTGCGGGGAGTGACACTAGCGGGGAGTGACGCTTGCGGGGAACCTGGGGCCCTTGGGGCGGCTGATGGCTTTTCCTGGGTACAGGCACACCAAGAAGTCTATCACTGCTGTTGTCAAGTTTCCACACTATCAACATAACACGAAACTCAGTGAAATTTCACAACCCTTTGAAGAGCAATATAGTAACTTGTTCTAACTACATATTAATTCGTTGACTGTTCCTCCTGAAAACAAAAAGGTATTTTAATAGTGATAATGTTTGGAGAGTTATTAAGACATTCTCTGCTACTACAATACGATGACTTTCCACAGTCATACCTCCTAAAAGCATATTATTCAGAACACTAAGCATATCAAGACACCTGCGCAAGCAATAAATATATTAGGAATCCTGCACAGATACGTTTATGTAATTGACCGCTATGTAGTTAACCCCACTATCACGCAACTTCCATCTCTTTAAAAATAACTACTATGTTTTTCAATAGGAGACGCAAGCTTAAACCTTCAATTAAAAAACGTTAATAATAAATCAATGAGTATTTTACATACTTGAAGCGTTTATTCGTAGACCCCAAAACGATTTGGCTGTATTCGAATTACAAATACACTAAGAAATGTATGAAATACGGAATGTGTAAGGGAATGTCACACACCGAAAAATGCTAAAGATAAATTCTATTTTCCATCACCGTCATATAGAACCATTTTTAGTCCGAACTTGGCATAAACCAACAGGGAGAAACAAGTTGCAAGACTTCCAGGAAAAATGAAGCGAAATTGGCAGCCAATAGTTGGTTATAAATTACATTGCCTGTTAATTGTATAAATATAAATTACCGAATACGTGGAACTCCTGTTCAGTACAGTCAAAAAGGTCTAAGGTAATAGGCAGGGGTTTACAATCAGATATCCGTATCACCCTCCTCCTCAAGAAGTCTGTGTGAAGATTTATATTCAGAACATTCAAGAAAAAGGCTACTGTGGTGTTGAAACTACAAGAAGCAGTTCATTTACTCAGGAAGGGAAAACGTTATGGTGCCCGTAAATTTGAAGGCTGTATCTCTTGTAGTAACATTCATTTTTTGATAAAATGTTAAAATCCTCTGAATACGGCACAGGTAGCGGCTGGAGGGCGTGGAGTAGGGGTGGTGTATCCCTACTTCTGGAACACCCTGTTCACTACCTGCAGCGTCCGGGCCTCCCCGCAAGTGTCTACACATTCCCTTTCCTCGCAAGTGTCACTCCGCGCAAGTGTCACAAACTCCCAACAGATACCGTAGTTGACTCAAGGTCTACAGTCAGAGGACACGTCTGGAGACCAATGTTGCTTACCGAGCCGCCATTTTGCTTCTAGAGCAAACTACGGCGCTCAGTATCGCTACGAGAGAAAACAGTCGCTTTCATAAATTATTATTATTCTGCAGCCAGTTTCTGTACCGTTTGTATGAGAAATTGTATTACTACGTTTAATTCGAAAGGTCTTTATTGCTCAGTCTTACCAGGCGAGGCCACAAGATGATTCTTACAGATTTGGCCTCAACTGTGTCGGAAGAACCGTCTAGGTGAACCATTTAAATTCCTAAAAAGTCTGGCCTGTGTGGGCCAAAGGAAAAGAGAAAACTCTCATGAAAGATTTCCTATGTCAGTACTCGAGAACATAAAGCACGTTTGAATGTTCAACGAAGTACGCTTTGCACTGACGCACTTTTCGAAAAAAAAAAACTATTTCCGAAAAATGCTTTCCTAACATGTGAATGCTGTACATTTTATGTTTATTAACGATGATCACCCACAATAAATGTAACGTAAATTCGCAGATAACTGATAAGATTTAAAAAAAAAAATACCTTCTTCAGTGGACACTCCACCATACAATGAAAATAGTTTAACTACATTAATTACCGTAATCAAAATAATTATAACTGAAAGTGATACATAGAATTTACATAAATAAATTTTAGTTTCAGTTAAAACACTAGTAACTGCCCTACGTTTGCCTGTCACAGATCCAGTGTCTCGAAATTTCTTCCATTTACATAATGTCGAATCATTGAAAAAGAAGGCGCGGTGGAGTAGCCGAGCGGTCTAAAGCGTCTCGCTGCGGAGCGCGCGGTTGCTCGCCGTGGAGGTTCGAGTCCTCCCTGGGGCATGGGTGTGTGTGTTTGTCCTTAGGTTAGTTTACTTAGGTTTAAGTAGTTTGCAAGCTACGGACTGATGACCACGCAGTTTGGTCCGATAGATTTACAAACATTTGAACAGTTTTTTGAAAACTTACACACCAGGAAAATTCCATATGAATGGAAGCCAACATTTCATATTAAATTATGTTATCGGATAATTAAAACAAGAAACTTTCGGTGATCCTTCATCTATACCATACCGAAAGGAAACATGATAAGGAAGAGTAACATACAATCTTATTTTACACAGATTCGTTTGGAGGAAAGCAGAATTTTGTTAATGAAAAGGCTATCTTTTTCTCACGTTAATGGTTGTATCGTTAGTGCCGCGGCGGAGTGGCCGATCATTTTGAGGCGCTATGCTCCGATGAGCGAGGCCGTTCCCCGTCGGGGTTTCGAATCCTCCCTCGGGCATGGATGTTTGTGCCGTCCTTAGTATTAGTTAGTTCATGAGTAGTTTGTAAGTTTAGGGACTGATAACCCCGTAGTTAAGTCCCATAAGCTATACAAACATTCGAACATTCGAATTCCCTGTTCCACTCATAGCACTTTTCCATTAACTTCCGTAAGCTAAAGATCTGGTCCAGACAGCCTCTAAGAGGCCTAAACCCACACTGATTTTCATCTAATTTGTCCTCAATTAATAATCTACTCTCCTGAGAATATTTCGCCTACAACGCTAATTAAAGAGATACCTCGAAAGTTGTTATAATCTTTTCTGTTTCCATGTTTGAAAATTGGCGTGATTACCGCTTTTGTCCAGTCAGACGGAACCTGTCCCGATTCCCACAACTTCTCAATTATCCTGTGTAACCATTTGAGACCTGATATTCCACTGTATTTGATGAGTTCCGGGCCGGCCGCGGTGGCCGAGGGGACTGAGGCGCTCCAGTCACGGTCTGCACGGCCACTACGGTCGGGGGTTCGAATCCCCCCTCGGGCATGGATATTTGTGCCGTCCTTAGTCTTAGTTAGTTCATAAGTAGTTTGTAAGTTTAGGGACTGATGACCCCGTAGCTAAGTCCCGTAGACTATACAAACATTTGAACGAGTTCCGGCTTAATTTCATCCACCCTAGCCGCTTTATTGCAGTGTAATCTACTGACCATTTTCTTCACTTCCTCAAATGAGATCCTATTTCCATAGTCGTTTCTATCCCATTCTACCCGAAAATCTGACACATCATTGAACGTTTCACCTACATTGAGCAATTGTTCAAAATATTCCCTTCATATGCTAATGGCATCCACACACACACACACACACACACACACACACACACACACACATTATATATATGTGTGTGTGTGTGTGTACGTGTGTGTGTGTGTTGTCCCTGCTTTATTTCTAGTTTAAGTAGTTTATAAGCCTAGGAACTGATAGTCACAGTAGTTAAGTCCCACAGATTACAAACATTTGAATTTCGACCTTGTGATTGTTGATTATGCTACCTTCCACGATTGATCGATGTTGTTCAGTGAAGTGGTGTTGATGTGCCAATCATCGCAGTCAGATAGAGATGTAACAGAATGGTAGAAAGGAGAAATTTTTCGGAATGAAATTTTTCTCAGCAGTGTACTGCATGTTGATATGAAACTTCTTGGGCAGTTTCAATCTGAGTGCCGGACTGAAACGTGAACCCTGGACGTTTGCCTTTCGCCGGCAAGTGCTCTACCGACAGAGCTACCCGAGCACGACTCACGACGGTCCTCCCAACTTTACTTCCGCTAGTGCTGTACTCCTATCTCCTGAAAGAGACCACAACTTCTACAAGGTCGTTAGGAAAACTTCCGTGCAGTGTGGAAGTAGGAGACGAGAAACTGGAGGAAACAAAACTGTAATGTCGGGTCGTACGACGGTAGAACACTTGTCGGGGAAAGGGAATGGTCCCGAGTTCGTGACTCCTTTCGGAATGCACTTTCAACTTTCCGGTAAGTTTCAGGTGATATTTTGTTCGGGCGTGCCTATGACCACGCCGTGGATGAAGTTGCGCCACTAGTCAAAATAATACTCTGAACTGTCCTACATATCTCAGAGGAATGGATTACTACTCGTAACCATGTGGATCCAAGGTCATTTCAGAGAGGGATCTGACACGTATCACGCCTTGTCTATGACAAGCGGTTTCAAACCCGAAAGGAAACACTGCACAGTGAATGTATGTGCATGCCAACCCGTTTTCGAGTGAGAACTATGAAAGGAGCTGTAAGCGATGGACATATGAAGTCGGGTTACTCGCAAAAGCCGATCATTCACAACGACACATAAAGACTCACGTCTTCAACTTGCCAAAAAAATCAGAAACCGCATGTTGTGTGATCTGACGAGTCTCACTTTCATTTTTGCAACAATGAAAAACGTCGAGTGTACAGAAACCCAATGAGGCGTTTAACAAGGAAAGTGAACGGAAGGGGATAGTACATGTCTGACGTTCGTGCCATGCCTTCAATCCAATCATTGAGGTTGTCGTGAACATGAAACTTTAAATTTATTTCTACATACTCATTTAACGGATGTTGCCATTTCTTCATTTCCAGGAAAAGTAGCTTATTCCGTAGATAACCACGTTTGAGGAATTCACAGTTTGACGGCTGTCTTATAGAGTTAACCCTGCTACCTGGCATAGTGTGAGGAATCTAGCAGTGGCTGTTGCAGGTCTTAAGGGTGACCTTCACATCATGGAGGCGATGAAATTTCGATTCTGTGCAGTTATGCAGATCAATATCCGTGCCCACTTCACATTCTTATGACTCATTTGATACGTGTCAGTGGTGTATATGACGCGGGGAAAGAGGGGGAGAGGGGGCCACCTCTTGGACTGAAACTCCTACATACACCCCCAGAAGAGAATTTAAACTCCCGCGCAGAAAACGACTAGAACTTTGTAGGCGGGGGGGGGGGGGGAGTCAAATAATATATTAAGTACCCCCTGAGGTCTGTCCTCGTAAAAGTCTGAGCCCTGAATTTTATATTTTTAAAGCAAGGAAGTCCTGTCTTCTCGTCAACTGAGGCGGTGCTCCTGGTTGTGTTTCAGAACAAGAAACTTGCCTGGTGCGTTGTGTTATCACGGGAATCAAGAGGTGACGAGAAACTGGGTGCACAGTGCTACTTCCAACATGCACCCTCACAAGCCAGAAGCGTTTATCACCATCTCCTTCAGTTGCATCCAGCTTTACCCGTCGCAATACAGTGAACGGGCAGATATAACTCTCGAGTGATTTTCTGGCAACAGTTGAGCAAGATTTAAGCTTGGAACGTCTCATGTCCTTGCAGTGGTAGTATCATGAATACTGTCACTACTGTGATGGAATCTAGAGGTGGAAGATGATTTCTTCACGAAAGAAGACGGCATATCTTATGATGATTATTGTCCCCTAGTAGCCACTCTTTCAACTGCACTGCTGGGGAAAAAATCAATAAACATCACGGACAAGGTCATTCTATTGACAAGTGAGGTGACAGGTAACTCGTCTTTGTATAAGTATACTATCAATCAATCAAATACACGTCACAGTAAAGGGTGACATTCGCTGATACCAGTTTCACATGCCACGCCGGAGCGGCCGAGAGCATTGAGTCGTTATGTTCCGATGCGCGAGGCCGTGCCCGTCGGGGGTTCGAATCCCCCCGTGGGCATGGATGTTTGTGCTGTCTTTAGTATAAGTTAGTTCATAAATAGTTTGTAAGTTTAGGGACTGATGACACCGCAGGGAAGTTCCATACGCTTCACAAACATTTGAACCAGTTTCACGCTGCAGTGACATTTCAGCAGAGGTCTAATCCACTTAAAGTGTGTGACATACGTGGCAGAAAGCGTGTAACCACGAGTATTTCTTGTGAGTGTAAACAATCCAGCACTATCTGAAATGACATAACACTGTAGCGAAAATTGCTTGCAAAACATAATTACAAAGAATAGTTTCTTCCAGGAAATGTATAATTTAAAGACACGTCACTGGTGCACGTGCGTCACTTCCTGCGGATAGTAGTTCTTCGATTTTCCTTTTGTATCTTGCAGTTAGTCGACTACCGAGATACACAAATAATGGAGAGGCAGAAAGCTTAGCCGTTTACATGACGCACGGCTCTGCTACGGACGCTGTCATTCTAACAAACTACACAGCCGACACAGACACATCAGTAATGCTCCGCAAACTGGTAGGCCTACACTTCCTCTGGTGAGTGACCACTCGCCACAAGTGACCAGTGTCACACTTTAGCTATCAAGGCTGCCGTGACTCAGATCAGGTCGACCGTACATTGTGTATTAGTTTCATAGGTTTCCCACAGTAATGAATATTTGATGTTACAAATTACAAGATATGACAAAGCTCGTAGATTCTTGACATTTGTGAATATTTATAAGAGATTTTTTTATTGCGAAATTGCATATGAAATACATATGAGGGTTAGAACTTAAATAGTGGCAACTGTTTATTTACAACCGATACAAGAGCACCGATACATGTAAGTACCTGTTACTGTTCGTAAGACATTTCACCAGTCGTTGTGTAGCACCCGTTGCCAGCGACGAGGAAGGCGTAGTCTACCGTTAGCAGAGCCTGTTCTGTTGATGATGTGAATGGAGCGCTCTACTGTCTGTCGAATCTCTGTAACAGTTCTGAAGCCAATGTACGAAGTGGTTCCTTCATCTTCGGAATCAAATCAAAGTCACGAGGATTTAAGTCCGGGGAGTATGGTGGGTGGTACAGTACTTCCCAGTCCTATGGACCGAACAGAGCAGCCACAGCTTGCGCTGTATGCGCCCGCGCATGGTCGTGCAATGTGATGGGTGGGTTGCGCAGAAAGTTTTGCCGGTTCTTTCGCGTAGCAGGTCGCAGGTGATGCTTCAATAACGAACAGTAATACTGTGCATCGACGGACTGCCGCTGCGTAAGGATAACACTATTACACCTTCGTACACGAGAGTCACCGTAACTTTTGACCATACTGGGGCTATGACGCACTTTCGACTTTCGCGGCGACCCATAATGACGCCATTTATTGGACTGGCGGTTCAGGTTTGGCTCGTACGATGTGACCCATGTCTCATCCAGCGTTACGATACGGCGTAAGAAAGCCCATCCTTCCCACTTATAGCGCTACAAGCGCGTCTGAGCAGCGTCGTAACGCATCCATTCCCGCATATCCGTGAATTCATGCGCAACCCATCGTGTTGCAATTTTTCGCACATCCAGGCGTTCCTTCAGGATGCGAGCACAGTCGTATGCGATAATCCGGTTTCTTGGGCGAGCTCACGAATCGTCTGGCGTCGATTACTGTTCAGTAACGCGGCAACACGATGCACTCATTTTTCAGTGGCGCCAGGATGACCTGCCCGATGCATTTCTCCCTCAGGTTGCGATCTTCCTTGAAGGCTTTTTCCCACTGTGCCACTGTTCTGTACGGCAATTCCGATTTCCTGCACGCCTCTTGAAGACCTTGATGACACTGTCGTGCTGTACGACCCACATCCAACTACGTTGTTCCTATTTCGAAACCTCAATGACATTGTTACGTTAGACCGTTCACTCACAAGTGGCTGTGTTTCCCTCGATTTTGTGGAAGCTGGTGATGTAGGACGGGGCAGACCATTTGCCCGGAGGTAAGGTAGGTATGTCAACAACGTGTGCTATCAGAGATAATAGTAGATTCCATTGCATAGTGTTCCCACAGCAGAGTTGCCACGCTTTAAGTTCCAACCCTCGTAAAATAATTACATCTACAGATCAATAGCTCAAGCGGTGCTGATGTAAATGGCGTCGATCGATGTCCAGACATCCATAATAGTACTTGGTGTAGCTTACACGGACGGCAATGCAAAAGCTGACTGTGGCATCCATTCGACCATACAAATGCCGAATACTGTCTTGGGTTATATCGTTTCACAACTGCTCGACCTGCTCACGTAGTTCTGGCAGAGTTGAGGGCTGACGAGTCACATATCAGCTGTCGTGTCATCGTGATCTTCAAATGCTCCCTTGGAGACAGTGAAGGGTGGCAGCATTGTATTGTCACTCTTTGACCAAAGAGAATACATTGAGTAGTAAGGAGGAGTAGCGAGAGGACGACTCAGACAGGAGTGAGTGAGTGGAAGTGGACGGTCGAAGTTAGGTGCTGGTTAAGAGCTATAGACTGCGAGAGTATTGTTGTAAGCCGTTAGGATTCTTAATAATCCTGATTTTGATTTTTGTAATTTTTTGTAATGATTATGTTGATAAGGTAATGATAATAATAATAATCTTAATAACTTATAACTTTGTTTCAATTCAAGACAGTTTTATGTCCCCCTTTTGTTGAAACTGAAAAATCTTATTATCCCCAAGTTATTTTAGGCTGCAACTTTTAAACGGCAGGATAGATACAAGTTCCAACTTTATTTATATTTCATCATTAATGTGCTGTAAGAAGCTGCTGTCTTCGGATGAGAAGTGAGTGATTTTTTTGAATCAAGAATCGTAAGCAACTAGTTTATAAGGTAGCTACCAATATTTATTGCCAATCATGGGAAGTACTCGACATACCAAATTAATTACAACACTTGCTTATTGTCCACTTTTGTTATGTCATTCATATTCACTTGTAGAAGTCGTAACCAACTTGCTTATCAAGTCGCTACATGTATTACTTGTCTATTGTGTAACGTGACTTTTCATACAGATATTAATTACACCACTTGCTGACAACACAATAATTGGTTTGCTAATGAAGTTAGATCAGAAGGAGTCGGGACACACAATAATTGTTGTTAAGCTCGCAACCAAATCCATACTTAGTCACTTTTGTCATCTAATAAACTAACTGTGATCTGTACTGTAAATAATTAGTCAATCACACAATTGTCGACTTAGACGTTACCACACTAGAACCGATAGTACAAATTTATCGACTTAGATGTTTCTACTCTATGATAGATTGTAGGCCACAAGTTACTTTCATTGCTATGAGCTACTGTTATAGTTTGTCATTCTACGAATAGATGTCAAGCTCAGTATGTGTAGTAGTAATCTAAACTTTAATTAATTAATAGACACATAATTCTCAATTTTAGTGTTTTATTGTGTCATACTATTACGTCATCGCGCTACTATCAGTCACTCTACCCATAATCACATTTAATTTTGTATATCAACTTTGTGTCAAACACTGATCAGTATTTAATTTAATTAATGAATAATTTGTCTGTCTGATTAACGAATCGGGACTTAGAGTTACAACTGGACTTGGCATTCATTGTTTAACCAGACTTGTGTTCTGGATAGTTAAGCGCATTAACAGGGCCGTATTTATTACAATCAGTCGATGCTAGGCTGATTAATTATAATATTGACTCTTACTTGATGTTCAGATATTCAGATAAGTCTTTATATTCACAGTGCTGTAACAATGTAGGTAAGTAGGTACTGTTGCATCTGCACACAAACCTTGCACACACACACACACGCTAGTTTCAGTTACCGATCCTTAATAATAAACATAATTTATTTTATTTTATTTCATTTAAATATATAAGTTTCAACAGGTGCATTGATCGTGCTGAACCGGCCGCGGTGGCCGAGGGGACTGAGGCGCTCCAGTCACGATCTGCACGGCCACTACGGTCGGGGGTTCGAATCCCCCCTCGGGCATGGATATTTGTGCCGTCCTAGTTCGTAGGTAGTTCATAAGTAGTTTGTAAGTTTAGGGACTGATGACCCCGTAGTTAAGTCCCTTAAGCTTAACAAACATTTGAACATTTGATCGTGCTGATCGTGGAAGTTGTTGCACGTTTTGCAGAGCACGTTGCGTTTAACGTGCAGTGTGTGGGCGTGCGTTATCTGCTGGATCAACACATCACCTCTCTAGTGCAAGAATGGCAAAAGAACCGGTCTTATAACACTCTGCACTTAACGAGCGCTGGTAATCGTTCCCTCCACAAACACCTATGGTGAAGTAGACTTGTAGCTTATTACAACCCAGACCATAAGGATTTAGGTGGGGCCAGAATGTCCGGACGAATGCACTCAACGAGACAGCGTTCGCCGGGTCTGCATGATACGCGCCAATGACCAGACAAAATCTGCTTTCATCGGGAAGACAACGGGCCCACTATTCCACCCTCCAAGTGATGCTCTGACTGCGATGCTGTGTACTGAGTGGAAGTCACGGTACAATTACGAGTGCCTATAGCCCCACTGCGAGTAACCTGTTGGCAACAGTTCGTGTTGACACTTCTGTGTTCACAAACTCTCTTATCTGTACATTGTCGACTATGGAGGCTACCCGATCTACTGATATGTGTGTTGCAGCATGGATCGACACCTAGCACTTCATTATAGCTTGGACTATTAATCTCTATCTATATCAGAGCAAAAGGACACTCATTCATACACTCACTCACTGACTAAACACTGCTACACCTATAAAGCTGAAATTTGGCATGCATGTAGTTTATAGGAAGAAGACATCGGCTAAGAAAGGATTTTGCGATAGGGCCGATAGTTCAGGAGATAGACGTCATAAACAATGACAACCTTCCCGTCTTGCAGAACGTGACATTTTGACTTTATCAGTTCACTATTTGAGAAGCAGAGCACTTAGAGACTCGCAACAAACTTTAAACATAATTTCAAAACTTTAGGAAACCTTACTCGCCGACTACTCCAGCAAAATGATGAAAGGAAAAACGTTTGTGGTTTACTACTTTTACGGCGTACATGCCGTAAAATTACAGCATTTGGCATGACGTTACAATTTATTACTCGTACACTATTAATTGTATTCGCGAGAAATGTTACACACAGTATACACTCATACTGAACGTAAGTTTGAAATTTCATCATTGTACGACACTCATTTCACGAGTAATGAAGTCATAAACAATGAGATGCGAGAAAAACTGCTCCATCACGCGACAATATTGCACATTTCCTCCTAAACCACTGGCCGATTTCAACCAAATTTATTAAACATATTCCTTACCGTGAGATAACAGTTCCTGAGGGGTTAAGAATCACATACGACATATTGTTCACGAGATATGACGTCATAAACAATAAGGAATCGCAGTAAACTGCCACATAATGTGACGAGACTTTATTCATACACTGTTTAAGAATTAGAGTACTTAGCGACTTGCAACCAACTTTAAACATAAATTCAAACCTTTATTATATTTTCTGTTCACTGACAACCACAGTAAAATGATGAAAGGAAAAATGTTTCTCGGTTACTACCTCCCCGCTGTTCATGGACTAAAACTACAGCATTCGATATGACGTTACAATTTATAATTTCTTCACTACAAACTGTAGCCGCACGAAATTGTACAGACAGTATAAACGCATATAACTGAATGTACCTTGGATATTGCACCACAGTACAACAAGTAGTTCATGTGACATGAGCACATAAACAGTAACGTTCAAGGAAAGCCGCCCCATCACGCACCAAATTTTAATCTGTTACTTCTTTACTACTAATTGTAATCGCAACAGATTTTACAGACATATAGCACTTCTACAAATAAATATATACCTGAAAAATTGTACAACATGTTGTTGTTATGGTCTTCAGTCCGGAGACTGGTTTGATGCAGCTCTCCACCCTACTCTATCCTGAGCGAGCCTTTTCATCTCCTCATAAGAACGGCAACCCATATCCACTTGAATCTGCTTACTATACGCGTCTCTTGGCCTCCCTCTGCGATTTTTACCCCACACACTTCCCTCCAATGCTAAATTTACGATTCCTCGATGTCTAAGAATGTGTCCTACCAAGCGATCCCTTCTTTTAGTTAGGGTATGCCAAAAATTCCTTTTCTCACCAATTCTGTTCAGTACCTCTTCATTAGTTATGCGATCTACCCACCTAATCTTCAGCATTCTTCTGTAGCACCACATTTCAAAAGCCTCTATTCTCTTCCTGTCCGCACTGTTTATCGTCCATGTCTCACTCCCATACAAGGCAACACTCCACACAAATGCCTTCAGAAAAGACTTCCTTACACTTAAATTAATATTCGATGTTAGCAAATTTCTCTTTTTCAAAAATGCTTTTCTTCCCATTGCCATTCTGCATTTTATATCCTCTGTACTGCGACCATCGCATGTTATTTTACTACCCAAGTAACAAAACTCATCTACCACCTTCACTGTTTCGTTACCTAATCTAATTCCTTCAGCATCGCCTGATTTTCTAAGACCGCATTCCATTATTTTTGTTTTGCTCTTGTTAATGTTCATTTTGTACGCTCTCTTCAACACACTGTCCATTCCATTCAACTGCTCTTCCAGGTTCTTTGCTGTCTCTGACAGAATTACAATGTCATCAGAAAAACGCAATGTTTTTATTTCTTCCCCCTGAACTTTAATCCCTATTCCAAAATTTTCCTTGCTTTCCTTCATCGCCTGCTCAATGTACAAATTGAATAACATCGGAGAAAGGCTACAACCTTGTCTTACTCCCTTCCCAACTGATGCTTCCCTTTCATGCCCTTCGAGTCTAATAACTGCGGTCTGGCTTTTGTAGAGGTTGTAGATAACTCTCCTTTCCCTGTATTTTACCCCTGCTGACTTCAGAATTTGAAAGAGTGTAGTCCAGTCAACATTGTCAAACGCTTTCTCCAAATCTACAAAGGCTAAAAATGTAGATTTGCCTTTCCTTAATCTATCTTCTAAGATAAGACGTAAAGTGAGTATTGCCTCCCGGGTTCCTACGTTCCTCCCGAATCCAAACTGATCTTCCCCTAGGTCAGCTTCTACCAGCTTTTCCATTCTCCTGTAGATAATTCGTGTTAAAATTTTGCAACCATGACTTATCAAACTGATGGTTCTGTAATTTTCACACCTGTCTGCACCTGATTTCTTTGGAATGGGGATTATTACATTTTTCTTAAAGTCTGAGGGCATTTCGCCTGTCTCATATATCCTACACACCAGTTCAAATAGTCTTGTCATGACTGGCTCCCCCAGAGACTTTAGTAGCTCTGAGAGTATATCATCTACTCCTGGGGCCTTGTTCCTGCCTAGGTCTTTCAAGGCTCTATCAAATTCATCTCTGAGTATAGTATCTCCTATTTCATCTTGATCTACTTCCTCTTCCCTTCCTAAAACATCGTCTCTAAGTTCATTTCCTTTGTAGAGCTGCTCTATGTACTCTTTCCACCTTTCAGCTTTCCCTTCTTTGCTGAGAACTGGTTTTCCATCTGAGTCCTTGATATTCGTAGAATTGCTTTTCTTGTCCCCAAATGTCTCTTTGATTTTCCTGTAGGCGGTATCTACTTTTCCCCTTCTTATACATTCTTCTACAGATTTGCATTTGGCTTCTAGCCACTCCTGCTTAGCCATTTTGCACTTCCTATCAATCTCATTTCTTAGTCGTCTGTACTCCATTTTGCCTGTTTCATTTACTGCATTTTTATATTTTCTCCTTTCATCAATTAAATTTAGTATCTCCTGTGTTATCCAAGGATTTTTTGCAGGTCTTGCCTTTCTACCTATTTTGTCCTCTGCTGCCTTCACTATTTCATCTCTCAATGCTACCCATTCCTCTTCTACTGTTTTATTTCCCCCTGTTTCTGTCAATTGTTGCCTAAATCTCCCTCTGAAATTCACCAGAACTTCACGTTCCTTCAATTTATCTAGGTCCCATCTCCTTATTTTCCTACCTTTCTGCAGTTTTTTCAGTTTCAGCCTACAGTTCATGACTAACAAGTTATGGTCAGAGTCTATATCTGCCCCTGGGTATGTCTTGCAGTTTATAACCTGATTCCGGAATCTATATCTTACCATTATAAAATCTATCTGATACCTTCCAGTGTCTCCTGGTCTCTTCCAAGTATACAACCTTCTTTTGTGATTCTTAAACCACGTGTTTGTTATGATTAAATTATGTTCCGTGCAAAATTCTACCAGGCGACTTCCTCTTTCATTCCTTCTGCCCAGTCCATATTCACCTACTATTTTTCCTTCTCTTCCTTTTCCTACTACCGAATTCCAGACTCCCATCACAATTAAGTTTTCCTCTCCCTTAACGGTCTGAATAATTTCCTTTAGCTCCTCATATATTTCTTCTATATCCTCATCATCGGCATATAACTCAATAAATGTGAGATGGTACGAATTTTATAAATCATTTGTATTTTAATTACTATCTTTCTTTGTTTGGATACTGCACTTATAATTTTGTACGTTATGTAAGACACCCTAATTTCTTAAAATATTTTCCCATAAATATAATATACATTTAGAAGAAAAAAGAGGTTCACAGAGAGATAGAAAAGGGAAAGGAAAAATACTAAGTCAAGGGTGGAATAAATAAATAAATACCCGGGCAACGCCGGGTTTTCAGCTAGTCTGTCAATATAATCACTTCGTGTACTCCATATACGCCGTTACAACAATAAATCTTTAGTGAAAGGAAAGCTCTAAAAGGGTGCACTAATGTTTAGTCTCGCCTGTGCATTTTGTATGTAGATGTAATTATTAAAGGGTACACACAGATGTCCAGCTGGCAGTTACCTCACTACGGTATCTGTTGGCGGACGACGTTGGAACCATTATCAGTACGCCGTCTATCCTCAGCTGGCATCTGCCGTCATCGAACAAAGTAGACGTCGTCTTTGCAGATGCACTAAGTTTTCCGCCGTGTATAAATGCGTTGTCAGATATGGGAGAAAGGGAACCGCCGTTCTTATTTGTCTGAACTTTGTGTTATTGTATTATTGGGTAACAAAAACAAAACAGGAGGCAGTGTTTTGGGACGTCTTACCGTTCCAGCCGAATTTTCTGTCGGCTCGGACAGTTGTGCGACCAGTTTGCCTTCCGTGGTATTATATGGCTTCCCCTAATCAGACAACGTAACGAGTAAACTTTATCGGAACGTTTCCGCTGGCAGCTAAAACGAAGAAATCCACTGCCCGTCTCCGTGTTTGTTGAGCCGCTTAACTATCTCCATCACTTCCCGTATTCTCCTTTGGAATGTTAAGTGGCCGATTAGCTATCAAATAAAACTTTCCGTTTTTATTACATTCATTTCAGTATTTCGTCGCAGTCGATTTCTTATGCTGCCCGAGCTTAATTGTACGCTCATACTCTCTCTGTCGTTTGTTGGTAGTTTTCCCCGCTGGCACCATAACTCAAAATGTTCAAATGTTTGTAAAACTTATGGGACGTAACTACGGGGTCATCAGTCCCTAAGCTTACAAACTACTTATGAACTAGCTAAGACCAAGAACGGCACAAATATCCATGCCCGAGGGGGGATTCGAACCCCCGACCGTAGTGGCCGTGCAGACCGTGACTGTAGCGCCTCAGTCCCCTCGGCCACCGCGGCCGGCGCACCATAACTCATGGGGCTTACAATGTAATGGCGACATCTTTGGTGAATTGTAACAGAGCGTCTAGTTTGTCGCAACTACGAAAGAACATATTTTTCGCTTCTAAGCAATTCTTCGGCATCACTGCCCGTCGTCCTTTACAAGAACAGTAATTGATTAATGTACGTGTCAGCCTGTGTTAAATATCCAGAAAGAATAAAACATTAACTAAAATTCATATATTAATATTCATTACCATTTTCATTATATTACCTGTACTACCATTCTTTTTATTAATCATCATTTTTCACTATTGTATTTTTTTTTTCTTTTTCTAAATTGAATTGTACGCATTTGTTGCAAACATAACATTGTACATAAATGAAAAATAAAAATTATATTGTACCCTTAGGCCGATAAAGAGCATAGATGCAAGCTCTGAGAAGGCCCGCTCTTCCTCTCTCAGAGGAGAGAAAAGTGCCAAAAATAAATAAATAAAAATAAAATAAATAATCATATAAACACCGAAACCAGAATGTTAGCTCACTTCGACCGATGGAGAACCAACTAATAAAAAAGATCCTATAGATGCCGACTGGTTCTCTTCAATTGTTTAGCGCTTAAGGGGAGTTACCGGCGGAACTGGTCGTAGAAGAAAAGTATGAGTCAAAAATGTTTAAACTTGACGGAGGTATAGCATTTTTTCCCGGACATTTTTAACACTAAATGGTGTGTCGATAAATTATAATAGTTCTGTTTTCATATTATGTGACAAGAATTTAGAGTATATTGGAATGGCCGAGACGTAAAACAAGGCCTGAGAGAGTATGAAGGCAAAAATAAATAAATTAAGATTTCCAGTTTGAAAATTGTATTGCTTATTTTCAATTTAAATATTTCATCATATGCACACCGTCAATTATATATACGAGGGTCGGCAACTATTTATTCACATCAGATACAAAAGCGTTACATGTTTGCACCTGATACTGTCCTTGAAACTAGTCGCCAGCGTTATGTAGAACACGTTGCCAGACTTCTGTTGATGGTGCAAATGGAGCGGTCTACTGCCTGTCCAATTTCTGGACAATTTTAAAGCGAATGCCACGAAATGGTTTCATTCATCTTTGGAATCAAATCAAAGTCACCAGGACTTAAGTCCGGGGAGTATGGAGGATGGTACAGTAGTTCCCAGTCCCACCGACCGAACAGAGCAGCCACAGCTTCCGCTATAGGCGCCTGAGCATTGTCGTGCAAAATGATGGGCGAGTTGCGCAGAAAGTGTTGCCGCTTCTTTCGCAAAGCTGTTCGTAGATGATGCTCCAAAAACGAACAGTAATACTGTGCACTGAAGGTCTACCGTGGAGGAACATAATGAGTTAGAATAACACCATCACCATAACTTTCACCATAATGGGGCTCTGACACACTTTCGACTTTCGCGACTACCCATAAAGACGCCATTCGTTTGATTGGCGTTTCAGTCTAGGCTCACCCAGTGTTACGATACGGCGTAAGAAAGTTTCAAATGTTCAAATGTTTGTAAAGCTTATGGGACTTAACTACGGGGTCATCAGTCCCTAAACTTACAAACTACTTATGAACTACTTACAAACTAGGACGGCACAAATATCCATGCCCGAGGGGGGGATTCGACCCCCGACCGTAGTGGCCGTGCAGATCGTGACTGGAGCGCCTCAGTCTCCTCGGCCACCGCGGCCGGCGCGTAAGAAAGCCTCTCCTTCGAGCTCCTAGCGTTCCTAGTGCGTCTGAGCACCGTTGTAATACATAAATTTCTGCATTTCCATCAATTCATGCGCAACCCATGGTGATGTAATTTTTCGCATGCCCAGGCGTTCCTTTAGGATGCGAAGCACAGTCGTATGCGGTAATCCGGTTTCGTTGGGCGAGCTCACGAATCGTCTGGCGTCGATCACTGTCCACTAACGCGGCAACAGTATGCACTTCTTCTTCAGAGACGCTAGAACGACCTGCCCGATGCATGTATGCCATATTTTGCCGACCTTAATTGAAGGCTTTTATCTGAACGGCAATGCCGATTCCCACACGCTTCTTGAAAAACTTGATGACACTGTCGTGCGGTACGACCTGTGGCATATTCAATCTTGATCCAACTACATTGTTTCTGTATCGAAAACATATTGACACCGTTAAGTTAGACCGGTCGCTCACAGAGACTGTTCCCATCGAGTGTGCACACGCCGGTGACGTGGAGCCAGCCGCGGTGGCCGAGGAGACTGAGGCGCTTCAGTCACGGTCTGCACGGCCACTACGGTCGGGGGTCGAATCCCCCCCTCGGGCATGGATATTTGTGCCGTCCTAGTTTGTAAGTAGTTCATAAGTAGTTTGTAAGTTTAGGGACTGATGACCCCATAGGTAAGTCCTATAAATTTGAACATTTGGTGACGTGGAACGGGCAAGTACATTTGCTCGGAGGTAAGGTAGGTATGTCAACAATGTGCGCTATCAGCGACAACATATTCCATTACATAGTGTCTCCACAGCAGTGTTGCCACTATTTAAGATTCAACCCTCGTAATTACATCAAAACAACCCGGCACCTATCTTACACCATCACATTCGAGTAAAGCTGCTTCTCTTTTTTTTTTCCCCTCAAAATCAATTTTTCAATTATTGTCTTTATAATTGTGCGAATTTTTCACGTCACCTTGCTGCAATGATAGCTCTGCAAGAGCCAACATTATATCCACAAAGAAATATAGAAGCCGCTACTCTTTACAGGTTGGGTGGGCAATCGGCGGCCCGCTACAGCTTTCAGTCCGACCCGTAGCAGAAATTCAGAAGAGAATGTTCAAATGTTTGAAAATCTATCGGACCAAACTGCGTGATCATCAGTCCGTAGCTTACAAGCTACTTAAACCTAGGTAAATTAACCTAAGGACAAACACACACACACACACACACACACACACACACACACACACACACCCATGCCCCAGGGAGGACTCGAACCTCCACGGCGAGCAACCGCACGCTCCGCAGCGAGACGCTTTAGACCGCTCGGCTATTCCACCGCGGCAGAGAGAGAGAGAGAGAGAGAGAGAGAGAGAGAGAGAGAGAGAGAGAGAGAGAGAGAGAGAGAGAGCTATTGTAGTTAGGGAAAAATGCGTAAATAAATGAAAACATATGGAGTAGAGTGCACATAAATGAATTTTCTGTCCAAAAAGGGTCTGGAGTTATAATATGCTAGCGAGGTGTGTCGAGAAAGGGTGCGATTTACATCGGTGCGTTTAGTCCAGTCAATGAACGCTGAAAAATAAAGACCAGAAAAAATCGTGTAGTCGCAAAATTTTGTACAGTGGTAGGGAAGACAGTCATAAACGACTTACTAAAAGTCATAACCTCTGGGGCGTGAGCTCGAGCGTGGGTGAGCGTTTAAATGTACACTTCGTACGTTTTTCTTAAATAACTTTAAAACCATTATCACTAGGGAAAAAGCACAAAAGTACAAAATTAAACTGCATAAAATTTACTACAAAAAGGGTCCCCCTTCATAATTTCTCTGGAATGAATATTTTGCGAGATATTGGAGAAGAAAAAATTAGCAAATTCTGAATAACAGAATTTTTATGCTATAAAGTTAAATATACGGTCGATTGAAGTAGATCACGTAACTAATGATGAGGTGCTTAACAGAATTGGGGAGAAAAGGAGTTTCTGGCATATCCTGACTAACAGAAGGAATAGTTTGGTGGGGACACATTCAAGGAACTGTCAAATTAGCATTAGAAGGACGTATGTGGGTTAAAAATCGTAGAGTGAGACAGAGGAACGAATACAGTAAGCAGATTCAAAAGGATGTAGGTTGCTGTACGTATTCTCAGATGAAGAGGCTTGCACAGCACAGGGTAGCGTGGAGAGCTGCTTCAAACCAGTCTGCGGATTGAAGACCACAACAACAATATTTTTGTTTTTAAACATTTTGAATCATTCTTCTTGGCCGATGTTTTTCAGGTTATTCCTCGATGATCTGACGTCCGCTTTTAAATCAAACATACCTCCAAAGGTTTCAGTTTAATGGTTAATTATTTATTTTTTGATGTTGTCTACTATAAAAAAGATTTTGTAAAAAGTATTCAAAGTTATCACCTACACATTTTCATTCAGGGCGGTATTATCTTAATTGTTAATGTCACATAAAACAGTACAACAGTCCCGCTGCTCGGAAATGTAGTGCCACTACTATGATCGATCACACTGGCATTCGTCACGAAATATTCATATTGCTTCTGACATTCCAAGCAATCTAAGTACGGGAACAGCACTTGAAATGGAGGTTGTGGGTAGGTCTCGCTAATTTTGATCAATTTTTATGACAATTGTTTTTTAATCACAAGGGAAACGTACTGTACTGATCCTTTCCTCAGTAGTATAATTGTCTCAAAAATCAGGTATACAGTATCCACGTGGGAAATTTAATTTTTAAAACAACATTAACGGTAAAATTGTTTCACGGTTTCAAGGACAGTATAGCGGCCGTACTTTTCTGGGTGGTACTGGTAACGAGAGTAACGAGTGACGATACGTTTGTAACGAGTAATGTTCATTTTAGTCACGGATGAATACGGATACGATTCTTTTCGTTACTTTCACAGCTCTAGTTGTAAGGTCTGCTAACCAACCGCCGGAGCTTCCCACACATTTAGTTACATCCTATATATCGCTACATAGGGAACTTTAGACAAAACACTATCTTTCCGCATTTTATAAAATCATAAATGTAAACAGTTTCAGTTCGCAAGTGGTTTAATTATAAAAGAAATACTCATTCTAATGACAGTGTTGGAGATTTCATAGTTATGCCGCTATTAACCTAAAATTTAGTTAATTATTTATAAAATTTTATATTTCAGTTCCATTTGAAATGTACTGCGTCTAGTGTAAAATTGCATTGTATGCTTAATTGATATAATTTTTATAAACAACATTTCTAAATGTTCATAACTTTTTCCTCTTTATGTTTGAAACATGGTTTAAATTTCGATGAGCTCGACTCACGGCAACTATTCCAGAAGTGTTTTGGTTTTCTCCAGTCGGTATCTTACGTACGTTTCGAGAACACGGAGTTTGGCTTGGTAAATTCACAAACTCCCTCCATTTCGGCAGCACGCTGCTGGATCTCACAAGCGCCTGCTTGCCGGCCGCGGTGGCCGAGGGGAATGAGGCGCTTCAGTCACGGTCTGCACGGCCACTGCGGTCGGGGGTTCGAATCCCCCCCTCGGGCATGGATATTTGTGCCGTCCTTAGTTAGTTCATAAGTAGTTTGTAAGTTTAGGGACTGATAACCCCGTAGTTAAGTCCCATAGATTTTACAAACATTTCCAAGCGCCTGCTTGAGCCAAGACAACCATCTGGACGGCCTTGGTACACGTGCGCTCAGTGGTCAGTCCCCCACAGTGCCACTGCCTGCAGACCCCAAACCCAGCTGTTCGCCAAGTATTCACAGCTGTTCTGTCACACTCAGATGGTCCTGCGCCAAAAGAGCCTGCTGCACGCACTGTCACAATTTTCCCCAATAAACATGTAAAACGTGATGCTGTTCATGACAGTTCTGCTAAAGCGGAATTGCGTAACACGGCTTTCCATAATTCATTCACGAAAGAAGACGAAGCAAATACTCCATAATTGGTATCAATAACAGCTGCCGGCATGCGTTATTTAGAGGTTGATACCCCTTATGTATTAAAACATCTTAAACCACTTAACAAAACTAAGTCTCCGGTCCCGACTGTATACCAATTAGTTTCCTTTCAGAGTATGTTGATGCAATTGCTCCATACATAGTTATCATATACAACCGCTCGCTCAGCGAACGTTCCTTACCCAAAACATGGAAAGTTGCACAGGTCACTCCAATATTCAATAAAGGCTACAGGAGAGATCCGAAAAATGACACGCCTATATCGCGACGTCGGCTTGCAGCTGGATTTTAGAACTTTCCTCTAATATGAACTACTTCGAAGAGAACGACCTATTGACCCATAGTCAACACGGATTCAGAAAGTATCGTTCTTGTGAAACACAGCTCTTTACTCTCATGATGTGATGAGTGGTATAGACAAGGGATGTCAAATAGATTCCGTGTTTCTAGTTTCCGGAAGGCTTTTGACACTGTACCTCACAAGCGTCTACTAATTAAACTGCGTGCTTATGGAATATCGCCACAGTTGTGCGATTGGATTCGTGATTTCCTGTCAGAAAGGATACAGTATGTTGCAATTGACGGAAAGTCACCGAGTAGAACTGAAGTGACATCTGGCGTTCCCCAGGGAAGTGTTTCAGGGTCCCTAGTGTATATTTGTAAACGATTTAGGAGACAATCTGACTAGCTCTCTTAGACTGTTCGCGGATGATGATGTCATTTATCGGTTAGTAAAGTCAGCAAGAATATCAAAAGCAACTGCAAAATCATTTAGATATCTGCATGGTGCAAGAAATGGCAATTGACAAGTGTGAAGTCATCCAAATGACCACTAAAAGAAGCTCGTTACACTTCATTGACACGATAAATCAGTCAAAAAGTACAGGCCGTAAATTAAACTAAATACTTAGGAGTAACAATTAGAAATAACTTAAATTGGAAAGAACAGATAGAAAAAAATTGTAGGGAAAGTGAACCAAACACTACGTTTTGCACACATGTGCCTCCTATTTTGGAGAATTGTTGCGCATTGTGGGATCCCCACCAAGTGGGACTGGCAGACGATGTAGAGAAAGTTCAGAGAAGGGCAGTTCGTTTTTATTTTATCGCGATACAGGGGAGTGAGTGTCACGGGAATGACGCACGAGTTGGAGTCGAAATCATTAAAGCAAAGGCGTTGCTCTCTCGGTAAAATTCTCTTCCGAATGCAAAGATAGTTTGTTAGCACCCACCTACACAGGAAGACATGATTATGAATACTTCCAGAGTATTCATGTAGATGTAAAAACTAATAAACATGTTTCTCTTCGTATCATCAGTGCACGGCTCCTATTTGGAGGTTTACCGATTTGTCGTCTACAACAATCTTGGAAATTAATAACAAACATGGGGCAGATGGTAATTTGCAAAGACAACATTGACAAGAAAAATCTAGAGCTATAGGCCTCTTTGAAACAAAACGAAAAAAGTGTACTTACATTTGCGTGCTTTGATTCTTCATGTTCAGACTGCTGAACAAGAAGAAAGTGGCCCGACCTGCAGACAGAAAAACCTTAGTCAGCATTTAAAGTTGAAAAATACAGTTCGTTTTGACAGTTTGTGCCATTCCGCTTTCAGCTTACTATTAATTAACAAACTTCAGGGCCAGGGACCCAAGTACATGCCCAAATGCAGTTATGAAGTACCTATTCATTGGTATGTCAGTAATTTCTTTTTTCCTTTCAGTTTCGTAGATCAAGTTTATTCAGAAATACCATAAGCAGTTTTGTCTATGGTCCGCCTGTCCCACTTTCTTCACCTAAGATATTCTGGTCCGCTTGGTTTGCATTTATGGCACACTCCCTTTACCTACGAGGCTGTCATCACCACTTGACAAATTCCGCCCGCATTCCCTTTCTCTCCAGCCAATCACAGTGTACTCAGAGTTAAAAATGGGGAAACAAACCGTGCTTGAATGGCGATAACTTCCAAATATGTAGAAGAAAAATTATCTTAGCTTCAAAGACACTGAGGTCAAATATATTTACACAAAATTGATATATCTACCCCTGAACTCCGCGCGCGCCTACACACACACACACACACACACACACACACACACACACTCGAGCGCATGCGGTCCTCGAGTCGTGAGCCACCTAAAACTTGCACCGCAAATATTTTGGAAATGGAAACAGCTCTTGATATGCGGTTTCCAAAATTAAATTTCAGGAAAGGTCACGTATTTGCAGCTTATGTACAGATTTCGAAAGTGAAATTATGTATAACTAGCTGAAAACCCGGCGTTGCCCGGGTATTTATTTATGTATTCGAACCTTGAGTTAGTAATATCCACACTCTCCCTGTCCATCTTCTTTTTTCTAAAAACATTTTACATTTAACAGAGAATATATAAGAAATCACAGGTAAAAATGCACTCGTTTCGAAGAATCCAATCACGAAATTGAAAAATAATGATTGTAATAATATCATAGATGGATTACTTGATGTAATGCGCGAAACGACAAATCGATTTTTTTAAAGAGATGTATTAAAAGAAATTTCTTTTTTACTGCTTTATACTTCCTTATTCGTATGCTTATCCTTACAGAGAAGAAGCTGAAGACATTGTAGCATGCATAGACCAAAAATATGGTCTGGGTCATCACGTTTCGCTGTACGTAACCTCCTTGCTATAGAGTCGCAAACGTCATCGCTAGCCTTCAGTCCGAATTTTTATATAATTTGACGAGTTTCAATCACCATATCTTCCACCCCATTATTGCTGTCGGCATGGAACTGCTATGGTGTACAACGGGAAACTTCGGACAACAATTACACACACACCATGCGTTTGCGTTCTGTAGTTTTCGCTGCAGAGCGAAATATTAACACACACACGCGCGCGCAGAATTTTATATAAACCGATAACTGTCCATCCCAATATACTCCACCCTTTTATCATTATCAACCCTCAAGCAACAATGCAATCAATAAAACCATTTTCAAAGAGTAAATATAATTTCAAAGAATCATTATTGCTCCGCATTTCGCGTCATATTCTTCAAATTACTAAATATCTGTCAGCTCGCTATAAAACCGTGCCTAAAACCTTCCTCAGGTATAAATTAGTAACTGTACAAATATTTAAGTCACTGCGTCTTGTCGTTTGGACGTGATAAGCGTACACCGAACAGACATTCACATTAATATATATAGATAAATAGCTATCTGATCGCCATAAAAATGTTCAAATGTTTGTATAGTTTATGGGACTTAACTACGGGGTCATCAGTCCCTAAACTTACAAACTACTTATGAACTAACTAATCCTAAGGACGGCACAAATATCCATGCCCGTGGGGGGATTCGAACCCCCGACCGTAGTGGCCGTGCAGACCGTGACTGGAGCGCCTCAGTCCCCTCGGGCACCGCGGCCGGCTCGCCATAAAACCGTGCCTAAAGCTTTCCCCGGGTAGACATTAGTAACTGTACAAATTTTTATTTTAGCTCTTTATGTCTTGTAGTTCAGACGTGATAAACGTACACCGAACAGACATTCACATTTATAGATATAGATAATTAGAAATAATAATAAAAAAAGGACAATGGTTATTGGCAGTTCGACCATGGAAGTCGTGTAAATTACAAGCTCAATGGCGTTTATTGCAAGAGTCTCGTGCCATTATTTCACGAGACACCATTGTTGGATATTGTCAACACGGACAGTTATCTATTAGCACAAATGAGTGTGAATAGGGAAATACACATTATGTTTCACTAACCCTACGCCGATATAGATACCTCTCCAAAGGTGTCTTTCTGTTAAATGGGGAATCGCCTACAACAAACTAAATACAGAAGTGCTAACAGTATATATAGTACCGCTGTGGGCGTAGACCTATTTGCTGCCTCCGTTGGAGTTTACGCGTACAGCAATAACTGCATGGCACACCGCACTGTTGGCGCTGGTAGTGATCAGTTTGACCACAAGGTCGAGGGTGCGTTAATTATTTAAGTGTCAGACGGCACAGAGGTAGTGTATTTTGCATCTCTTTCATTTTTATTGAGTGCTGATTCATAATGACTGCGGTCAAAATGGTGTCTATTATTTTGATGCCGCGGAGGAGTAGCCGAGCGGTCTAACGCGCCTCGCTGCGGAGCGCGCGGTTGCTCGCAGTCGGAGGCTCGAGTCCTCCCTGGGGCACGGGTGTCTGTGTTGTCCTTAGGTTAGGTTAGGTTAGTTTAAGTAGTTTGTAAGCTACGGATTGATGACCACGTAGTTTGGTCCTTTAGATTTACAAACATTTGAACATATTATTTTGATAGCAACTGGTAAATGCAACTATTTTTAGTAATCTTTGAAACGATTATTTCTTTCGTCAATAATTCCATTCTATTTCGACAGCAAAAGAGGGAGAGAAAACAGAAAAAATACGTGCCGCTGAATTTGAAGCGAAGGGTTAACCACAGGGCTATGAGATTTTCGTGTAAGCTGCACGATCGGACTAAGCCATTGCAAAATTTTCAACATTTTCTCTGAAAATACGTAATGCTCGCAACTTCTTTCGTCCTTCAGAAACTGCCAAGTACAGAAGGATCCTGATAAGTTTCTTTGTAAACAAACAGCACGATAAAAATGAGCATAATTATGTGTGGAAAACGAATAGTGCGCAAGATTAATTTACGTAGCACACCAATCAATCTGAATCTGAACTGCAACTGCATAGGTACGCACGTATGTAATTTTCTCTGTTACCACTGATAGTGACCATTCAAACGCAATATGTTCGAAAATGTTTAAATGTCTGTAAACATAAGGAACTAAACTTCTCAGGTCATAGGACATAGACTTGCAAATTGCTTTAAATTGTGCTACGGACAAACACACACACACACACACACACACACACACACACACACACACAAAGACATCCACATCCATGCCCGAGGGAGGACTCGAACATCCGACGGGAGCGGTCGCGCAATAATGTAAAATGTAGTTGGTAGGAAAACTACGACTAAATCCAAGAAGCAATCAAGATGTTGAAACTTTTGTATATCTACGAGACTTAACTACTGAGGTTAACAGTCCATAGGCCTAAACATTACTTAAATTAACCTATGGACAACACACATGCGCATGTCCGAGGGAGAACTCGAACTTCCGATAGGAAGCAAACACGCTCTTTAAAGCACACATCATTCCACCGCGGCAAGAGGCAATCCAACACACGTTCTTGCTGCATAATAGTAAAATCAGTCTATTTCAACAACAAACAACGATTAGCTTTATAATATAGGCATACTTTACTTGTATGCAGTTTTCAACTTGCCTTTGTGTGGCGTTGTACTCTTGCTGGTTTCTACAGCTCCTCCTGTGTTTTCCAAGAATACAGCACTTTGTGCTACGGAGTTATAAAGTTTTTCCTGTTAAGAGGTAAGTGAAGCTACTTAGTCTCACGCGCTCTTATAAATCAGTAGCTAAGGGTGACTGGATTCGCTGCAAAAAATGCAATGTTTGGTACCACGAAGTATGCATTGGTGCCCGATGTAAAAAGTGCTTTTTATGTCGAAGATACCAGTGATCACAATTGTACCTAGTGTGGTACATTTTCGATCGATTTTTCTCAATTCTGTAACCTTTTTTGTGTTTATACCAACATATGTAACTGTGTAATATTTGTGTTATCTATTCTTCAAACATCCAAGAACAAGTTACAATAACATTTGTCCGAAATGATCGCTATTGACCACCTTACCCTAAAATCTTTCTGAAAAAGTACGGAATACGCCAATAATGTCGGATAACATGGCTGTAACACATTTATAGTTCCGTCGTACTCCTGTGCTGTGACACCAATAGAACTTCAACCGATAGCGGATAATTTTCCATCACGTGACCAAATATTGTAATTTAATGATTTTTAAGATTCAATTCGATAAAACCAACATACTATTTCTTGCCAGAATATTGTCAAAAGTGCTAAATGAATAAGTAATTATTATGAATAACAACATTATTGCGGCAAATAAAGCACCAGTTGTCACTTATATACAGGTTTGTCAGTATGTTTCGGTGCTACAATATCGCATTTTCAACTACTGAAAAACAAGGAAGCAAATGTAGGTCGCACGATTTCGACGACTCACGATTCAAATATGCAGTTCACAAAACTGACATACCTAAAATATTACTCTGCCGTTAGGCAACATCACTAACGAAGTACTTGCAGCATATATGTTGTGTTTCCCTAAGTGCGTCGTTTGGAAGAAAACATATTGTGTGAAGATGCACAATACTACGATAGGACGTAGGAACCAACAAACCCAGAACACCAAGCAGAAGTATACGGTTATGCCATCCTGGGAAACCATCTCATATAAACAGGCGAGATCATTTAACTAGAAGTGCGTAACAACTGTTGTTTTAGACCGAGAACAAACGTTGGGACATAAGATTGACGCAAGGGAGAATTGGATGGGGGAAGAGGACGTTTATGAAATCATAAAAATACACCTTCTTGATGTTTTGGGCCAAGATCACCAATATCGTATTATTCATTTGTCTTTGCCGATTTCTATCATATATGTCTTCAGAAGGTTGCATGGCTTTACAATATATTCACTTTGGAGACCTTGTAAAATAAAGGGTTTCTCGTCAAACTATAAAATGAGAAAAAGTACATAGCACACGTCACCAAATTGGGTCATGATATCTGATTAAAAGGTAAAATATGTTGACTTTTTCTTACGTAAGTATAACACTCCGGAGTCTGCCTTATGCTAATGTGAGAATTATCTTTTAATCAGATATGATGATGTATTTTGACGTGCACTTTAATAAGTTGATTACAAACTTTTACTCATTTTATATTTTGACGCGAAACCCTTTATTTTATAAGGTCTTCAAATTGAATACGTTGTAAAGCCATGTAACCTGAAGGTGGTGTTATATAAGGGAAGTATTCCTCATGAAGTGGCTTCAGTTTTATTGGGAGGACTAGACATACAATTTTTCAGATTTCAGGACATTATTATTGTCGGTTACCTTTGACAGTTTCGATGCATATGAATTATCTCCGATATCTGAGAGTTGTTGTCAGTTAGTCCACAACTGTGCATCTCCAAATCAATGTTTCCTTCTTCTAAACGACATGTTTACGTTGTCAGACCATTTAAAAAAAAATCAAATGTTTTTTAAGCTTATGGGACTTAACTGCGACCTAAACTTATTTAAAGTAACTTACACTAAAGACAGCACAAACATCCATGCCCGAGGGGGGACTCGAATCCCCGTCTGGAAACGGCCTCGCGCATCGGAGCTTAGCGCCTCAATGCGCTCGGCCACTCCACCGCGGTGACAAACCATATATGTTGCATGTATTTGATTAATGATATTGCCTAATGCCAGACAATGTTTTTGTTTAGGTACGTTACTTTTGTGAATTGTATATTTGGATGGTGAGTCGTCGAAATCGTGCGCCCTATATATGTTTCTTTGTTTTTCAGTACCTGAGAATGGGATAATTTAATTTCGAAATAGGTCGTACTGGCAAAAAATGTTCAAATGTTTGTATAGTTTATGGGACTTAAGTACGGGGTCATCAGTCCCTACTGGCAAAAAAATTTATATAAGGGATACCTGGTGCGTTATTTACCTCAATAATTTGACAAACAGTTGTGCAATGGTGCCAAAACAGATTGTGAAGAACAACAATCTGACCGATATTTTTTAACGTAGGAAAATACCAATTTTATATTCTAGTGTTATTCTTCGTTTGTTGATTTTTTTTTCCTACTGATGTATAGTGATCATTATTTTAGTTACGGCCGACAGATTTAATACTTTTTGTTAGCTCTATTTTTCAATGTCCAACTTTTGCAGAAATAAAAAATGCATCTGGGGAGGTCATAAAGGAACAACTGATTTGAAGTGTGACGATTTTCCCGGAAATCGTATTATTCTTCACCGTAACTCAGATAATTAGCAATAGACATTCTGGCTAAGTGGAGAAAATACCAAAACAGAGAAAATGGTCTAAAACCTGTCTTTTCTCCTTACTATCTCAATCAACAATGTTTGCAGGACGCACTCATCTCTGAGTTATAAACTCATAACTATGTTGTTGCGGTCTTCAGTCCGGACACTGGTTTGATGCAGGTCTCCACCATACTCTATCCTGAGCAAGCCTCTTCATCTCCTGATAAGAAAGGCAACCTACATCCATTTGAATCTGCTTACTATATTCATCACTTGGTCCCCCTCTGCGATTTTTACTCCACACACTCCCTTCCAATGATAAATTTACGATTCCTTGATGTATAAGAATGTGTCCTACCAATCGATTCCTTCTTTTAGTCACGGTATCCCAGGGATTCCTTTTCTCCCCAATTCTGTTCAGTACTTCCTCGCTAGTTACGCGATCCACGCACCTTATCTTCAGCATTCTTCTGTAGCATTGCATTTCAAAAACCTCTATCCTCTTCCTGTCCTCATTGTTTATCGTCCATATTTCACTTCCATACAAGGGAACACTCCACACAGATGATTTCAGTAAGGACTTCCTTGCGCTTAAATTAATATTTAATGTTAGCAAATTTCTCTTTTTCAAAATGCTTTTCTTCCCATTGCCATTCTGCATTTTATATCCTCTATACTACGACCATAATATGTTATTTTACTGTCCAAATAACAAAACTCATTTACCACGTTTATTGTTTCGTTATCTAATCTGATTCCTTCAGCAACGCCTGAGTTTCTTAGACTACACTCCATTACCCTTGTTTTGCTCTTGTTGATGTTCATCTTGTACGCACATTTCAACGCACTGTCCATACCGTTCATTTGCTCTTCCAAGTCCATTGCTGTCTCTAACAGAATTACAATGTCATCGGCATAACGCAATGATTTTAATTCTTCACCCTGAACTTTAATTCCTTCTCCAAATTTGTACTTGTTTTCTTTTATATCTTGATCATTGTACAAACTAAATAACAATGAAGGAAGTCTACAACCCTGTCTTACTCCCTCCCCAACCTCTGCATCCCTTGCATGCCCTTCAACTCTGATAACTGCTGTTTAGTTTTCGTAAAATTGTAAATAACCGTCCATTCCCTACATTTTACTCCTGCTGATTTCAGAATCTGAACAATTACTATAATTTCTTTTTCCCGTCTAAGTGCACCTTGAAACAATCCATAGCGATCTCATAATTAGCTGTGTAACTGATCGGTGGTTATGAGTTCAAATAGCAGACACTATCTATAGAATGCCAGACGGAAAAGGTCGCTATCTTTTTTATGTTTGTTATTCATTTGTTTGTGTAGGATAGTTTGCGTGTGAAGTGGTACACAGAAATGCGGCAAGGAATCTGTGTTGCGTGTGGCTTGTAATTGTGGAGCGGCAGTCCCTCGTAACAGCTGGCACGGTGCTGAGTCAGCCAGGATCCGCTCTCATTAGAATTAAGCGAGTCACACTGCTCGCACGTGAGTGGCAGATGATGAGACACCGCCACAAGTCAGCCGCCGGGTCGCATCAGCATAACAGATTATGAGAAATGTAGCAACTGATGTATTTCTATTTGCACCTTGAAACTTCAAATTTCAAAATATGGTAGTTGGTTCAGAATTTATCTTTTCTTCCTTTTCTTTGTTTGGATTCATCGTAAGATCATTGCATTCTCTCTTTTTCGTGATTTGCTAATTATATGTTTTAACGTGGGGCCTAGTTCCCTTCTTACCACTAGAGTCGTCATTTAAAGTATGAAAAGAAAATTGAGATCACCATGTATCTGCAAATAATGCAGCTTCGTTCTGCATATGTCCACTGAGTTACAAACTTGGGAGCACTCCGGAATTAGCCAACTCGAGCATGGGAATCCGCCTGAAAGCGATTTAGGCAAACGACATACCAGACCGCATTCCCAGTCCAGTGTTTTAAGTTAACAGGAGACAAGCGCTGCGTGGCGCCAAAGGAAACGATTTAAGAGGTATTTAAGGCTAACATGGAGATATCCCACTCTAACGTTACCTGGGAGATATCAGCCGTCAACCTCTTATCCCATAACTCTATTCTTTCGTGGGACGCTTCTTTTTTATGAAAACAGTAGAGCAACGTCTAATGTAGTTGTGTAGAAAAGAAAAGGGCCACGTGAGACGAAATGGCATGATAGAAAGTGGTCCACCTCGACTCACAGATGCTCTGCAAAATAAACCTGTTCGACTACATCTGGTGGTAGTGGTAAGATTGACACTAGTCAAAGATTTTTCTTCGGCATGATTCGTTCACCGCCCTGTTTTGTAGACAAGTGCACTGTGCATTAAAGCTATAAGCGCAGGTTTAGTTTCAAAACAAATACACGCTCCAGGCAAATTTTATAGTTAAATCATGATAAATATTCTCAGAATCAACAATTGCTGATACAGTGAAAGTTTCTTAACGCTATAATGAAACGATCAATAGAGTCTCCTTGTTGAAGTTTTGGCAGAATGTTATTCATTTTAAAAGCGGCATTTTACTGAAGGATACAATTTTACGTTTGTTAAATGTCGTTATGGGTACAATCTTAGTTTTGATTCCCTACGACATTTTAGGAGCCTATTATCCTGTTGAAGATTATTTTTCTGACCACTGAAAGTTGGGTCAACTACTTATAATATACCTTTTACAATTCGTAACTGATTGACTGTTTACTTTCTTCACGAAAATTCTGTCGCATAAGATGCTGCGTCGACCCGTGCTGCAGATATCAAGAAGCCTGTTCCTTTTCGGCGAGAGTCAAACACTTTTAGCCTGCCGCGGTGGCCGAGCTGTCTGCGTCGCGCAGTCACAGTCTGCACGGACGCTACGGTCGGGGGTTCGAATCCCCCCTCGGGCATGGATATTTGTGTCGTCTTCAGTATAAGATAGTTCATAAGTAGTTTATAAGTTTAGGGACTGGTGAACCCGCAGTTAAGTCCCCTAAGTTTAACAAACATTTGAACAAACACTTTTTCTGGAGTTGGTTTTATGATGGACTAGCGAAACAGACAATGCTACGCTACTGCGTAATGTGCTTGGGAATGAATATACTTCCTACACTCGTTCCGTTAATGTCTTTGTGCATTAGTTCCCCAACCCTACGCCTATTTATTACATTCCGCTTTGTCCTCTTATGCTTCTGCCTGAATAAACTAGGTGAAAGCCCGACTTTGCTGGGTATTTATTTATTTGATCATTAGTCCTCGAACTCCTCTCTCCTACCTCAGTCTCTCCTACCTACATCTGCCTCCTCCGTCACTCCCTCTATCCAACCATCTATCTACCAGATTCATGGTGACCGGCCAAACCGTGTCGAAGCTTGGAGTAACGTATCCTCCGCCATGAACCGCACGAAATCTCCTGTAGACTGTGATGTTTCTCATGTTCTCAAGGTCAAGTTTCCAAAATTTCATCAAGATCGTTAGAAAACTGTAGGGCGCTGTTGAAGTGTCTTGTAAAGTACCCTCCGCCACGCACCGTACGTATTATTTTATAGACCCGTTACTCTGGTCTTAGAGACCAAATTTCCGATGAACATAATGGAAGTACACAAACTACGAATTTAACCCGAACTGGCGATACCCATAAAAATTTCCAGTCTCTATTTCTTTCCATTTTTTCGCTGGCCTTCGGGGTTTTCTGTTTTTATACCCCATCACTGTATTAAAGAGAACAAAATTAATGATGACTGAATTAGGTCAAGCCATTTCTGAGCAAGACTAACGCATAGCAGTTGATTTTTATATAGAGGCACGTACAATATTAAGCTATCCATTAATGTAAAACGTGAGACCGTCATCAGATATTGGATTCCAATGTAATTATCCGAACGACTGGCGAAAAAGTTGGATTTAGCGAGAGTTCTGATTTCGAATTTCAGCGCCACCCAAGTGTTCACGTCTTCTCACAGATGGCGCACACGCGACGCCAAGCTGCCGTGACCCTTCCTCTTTTCCGAGCTGCCTTACCGTTCCCATTAGTCTTGTGTAGTTCGCGAACGGACTATTCGGAACAGCGCTCCCACAGGCGAACTACGCGAACTAGTTCGCAGATACCTCAATGGCCTATTAAATAAATAAAGAAATCCACGTTAAAAATAAAATACTACGAGTACTCTGTATGTACACTAGTTGTATATTATTGTATCACCCATTCGTGTAAATAACTGGTTTATTTGCTTAAGTATTTGATGTCTAATTGCCCAAAACTACGGGTAATAGCACACGCTTGGGCAACACTAATCATTATATAAGAAAGCTGTCATAACAAAAGAAAGAGCTCTTTTAGTGGCGGTAGCAAAAGCCAAAAAGAGCGAAAGAACTAAAAAGAGCGACCTACTTCGCGGCCGAGCTGCGAACTAAAAGGAGAGCTACTGTTCGCGAACTAAGTTATGCGCGATCGGTCGCGAACTAAAATATGCGCGATCGGTCGCGAATTAAAATATGCGCTATCGGTCGCGAACTAAAATATGTGCAATCGGTCGCTAACTAAAACATGCGTTAGCGGTCGCGAACTATTATGCCAAACGTATCTCGCTTCTTAGTTCGTTGGATTCTTTTCCGAAGACCGACGGGCAATAGCGAGAGGGCGCGCAGCACAATTAAAAATCACGTGTTTGCCTTCTGCTGATGAGATCCATTTCTACATCTACATCTACATACATACTCCGCAATTCACCGTAAGGTGCGTGGCGGAGGGTACACCGTACCACTACTAGGCATTTCCTTTCCTATTCCACTCCCAAATTGAACGAGGAAAAAAAGAATGCCTATATGCCTCCGTACGAGCCCTAATTTCTCTTATCTTGTCTTTGTGATCTTTACGCGAAATGTAAGTAGGCGGCAGCAAGATCGTACTACACTCAGCTTCAAATTCCGGCCCTCTAAATTTACTTAACAGAAATTCACGAAAAGAACGTCGTCTTTCTTCCAGCGATCCCCAATTGAGTTGCCGGAGCATTTCCGAGACACTCGCGCATTGGTCGAACCTACCGGTAACAAATCTAGCTGCTCGCCTCTGAACCGCCTCTATGTCTTCCTTCAAACCGATCTGCTGCGGGTCCCAAATACTTGAGCAATACTCAAGACGTGGTCGTACAAGCGTTTTATACGCGGTCTCCTTTACAGGTGAAGTACATCTTCCCAAAATTCTCCCAATAAACCGAAGTCGGCTGTCTGCCTTACTCACAACTGTCCTTACATGCTCGTTCCATTTCATATCGCTCTGCAATGTTACGCCTAGATATTTGAACGACGCGACCGCATCAAGAAGCTCACTACTGATGCTGTATTCGAACATTATAGGATTGTTTTTTCTACTCATGCGCATCACCTTACATTTTTCTACATTGAGAGCTAGCTGCCATTCTTCGCACCAACTAGAAATTTTGTCTAAGTCAACCTGTATGCTATTACAGTCAGTTACAGACGACACCCTCCCATACACCACAGCATCATCAGCAAATAGCCGCAAATTACAACTTACTCTGTCCATCAGATCATTTATATAGACAGAAAATAATAGCGGTCCTATCACACTCCCCTGGGGCACGCCTGACGATACACTCGTCTCTGATGAGCACTCGCCGTCGAGAACAACGTACTGCGTTCTATTACTTAGGAAGTCTTCCAGCCAGTCACAAATCTGTGAACCTTTTCCATAAGCTCGTATCTTCGTTAGCAGTCTGCAGTGTGGCACCGTGTCGAACGCCTTTTTGAAGTCGAGAAAAACACAATCCGCCTGTTGCCCTTCGTCCATGGCTCGCAAGATGTCATGTGAGAAAAGGGCAAGCTGAGTTTCGCATGAACGATGTTTCCTAAACCCGTGCTGATTCATGGAAAGAAGCTTTTCCGTTTCAAGGAAATTTACTATATTCGAACTGAGAATATGCTCCAAAATTCTACATGAAACCGATGTCAACGATATTGGCCTGTAATTGTATGGGTCAGTTCTCTTTCCTTTCTTATACACTGGAGTCACCTGCGCTTTTTTCCAATCACTAGGAACTTTGCGCTGAATTAAAGATTCGCTATAAATGCAAGCTAAGTAGGGGGCCAATGCCGCAGAATAGTCTTTGTAAAACCGAACTGGTATTCCATCCGGACCAGCAGACTTTTTCGTATTTAGCTCTCTCAGCTGCTTCTCTACACCGGAAATACCTATTGCAATGTCCCCCATTTCGGAATTAGTACGTTGATCAAATGATGGTATATTTGTGCGGTCCTCCTGCGTGAAAGATTTCTTAAAGGTTAAATTTAGAACTTCAGCTTTCCGTTTGCTTTCTTCTATTACTGCCCCGGAATGATCAACTAGTGACTGGACAGTGGGCTTTGACCCGCTTATCGATTTTACATAGGACCAGAATTTTTTCGGGTTTTTCGAGGTGAGCGTCTGCCTGATAGTTATATACTTCAGTGCTACAAAATTTATGTTTTGAAGTATTCTGCACTCTACAATATCTGACTAACAAATTTCATTATGCCAAGATATAGAGATAACTGTAAACTCAAACGCGAGAAATTATCCACAAACTGTTTCTTTTGGTTTGCGTGATATCGTTAGCGGCTCACGCAGTAAGCGCATGAAGCAGCTAGGTGGGGGAACGTCTCCCTCCACCTGGTGCGCAGACCACGCCGCTCAGGGCCGCGAATAAAGTGAGCGCTCACGATCGCGAACTACTTTGCGCAAGTCTAGTTTCCGTAGTCCTCCCTTAATGTTCTCGTCCTCCCCCCCTCCCGCAGGTTCGGGGGGTAGAATTGACCCTCTGTTTCTCCTTAACTGCTGTAAAAGTTGACGCCAAGGAGTCTATCATATAGTGAAGCAGTGATGCTGGCCAGTGACAAAAAAATATCGATTTTAATTGACACGGTTATTCAAAAAGAAACAAAAGATTTCAAACATTTATTTCTTCCAAGCTACAAAAGATAGAAATATGATTCCAACTTTAATGGAAAGAGAAAAGTTTACAATTTATTATTAGTACTTATGGTATGCATTCAATATGAGCACCGTGTGTTACAAGACAAATGTCAAAACGGTGGCTCATTTCTGGCCACACACGAATCAGCTGGTCTCTAGTTATCGAATTCGCAGCTTCAACAATTCAATGTCGTTCACCTTCAAGAATGTTAGGCATAGAACGTCTTTTACGTAACCTCGTAGATAAAATCACACGGAGTGACTTCTGGAGACCTGGAAGTCCACCGGCGATAAAGTTGATCTTCTGCTTCTCCTCTTCCAATCGAATGTCGTGAAATGATGCTATTTAAGTAACGTCGAACGTGTTCAGAGAAATGAGACGGGACACCATCTTGCATGAAGATCAAGTCATCTGAATCATATTGGGGAAATAACCAGTTTTGAAGCATGTCTAGACAGGTTACTCCAGTCACAGTTTTCTCCATTAAGAAGAAATGCCCATAAACTTTGGTTGCAGGTGTCGCACAGAAGACGTTCATCTTTGGTGAAATCCTTTCATGTTGAATACCTGCCGTAGGATTTTCAATTCCCCAAATTCTAACGTCATGGCGATTAACTTTACCAGAAAAGTGGATTCATCGGAAAAAATAGTCGTTGGGCAAAATTCTCATCTTCCATATATCTAACATGCGAATACAAAATTGTGGTTGTTGTTGTGGTCGTCAGGATGCAATGCTTCCAATAACTGCAGCAGTGGTGGCTGGTGATAATGTGCTAATGTGCTGCAGCACACTGTAAATATATTTCTAAAATTATGCCATTTCTCTTCGAATGCAAGCAAGAAATCGCTATAAAATTACATCCTTTCTGTTGGAATGAGAGACAGAGATCACAATAAAAAATATGCCAATTCCTTTCCAATGCATATTAGAATGCTAATAATAAGGATGAAAACGCACGTTGGTGCGCTCTGGCCGCGATAGCTGGAAACCAGCTCCGTGTGCTGAAGTGGTATGCAGCCGCGCTGGTACGTGCGCAGAGAGGCGGCGCAGTCGTCTGATCGCTAGTGCGCATGCGCAGACATGACGTCAGGCCTGATGGCTCATGTGTGCTGAGACCGACTGCAGCACCAGATCAATATTTTTCTTCGCGCTACGTGTAACGGCTACGGAAGTATAGTATATGACGAATATTGCGCCATACAGAGTCAAATAGCGCGCTGGCTGAGTCGTCTTGCGCGTTGTCTCTCAAACCTTCCTGTGAGAGACTCGTATTCAAATACCTCTGAGTCTAAACTTTTAATTTCTGTAAATAAAATTAATATGTTTTAAACGTTATATTTGCTATCTGCAGTGAATACATGCAGTTGGCAGCACTGTCATAGATTCCCCTGAAGCTCTTACTGTCAATACAGTAGTAATTGATATTTAATTTAAGGCAATCATACAAAGGTTGACTTTTTATTTTAGTATATTTTGTTTCCTGTTTATTTTTGTAATATTGTGGCACACTGGTTCAAATTTTGTACGAGCCGCCACTGAACTGCAGTTTGTATGGCTTCATGTGGAGACGATGTCTTAGAACTCGCCATACCGTTGGTTGATATATGTTGTTTGCTTGCTCGTGATGTGGATTTTTGTCGGCTCCTTTCGTAAAGTGTACGAATACGCTCGACATTGTCGTTCGATGTACGTGGACGTCTCGTGCTTTTCTCTTTGCAGATGCAACCAATTATACGAATTTTCGATGTATCTCGTAAATTTGCTTAAGACGCAGAGGGTTTTTATTAAATTGACGGCGATATGCTCGCTGAACTGCAACATTGAACTCTAGTTTTGCCAGTTGCAGCGCACAAAATGACTTCTCCTGTGGTGTCGCAGCCATTTCACTACAGACAAACAACAACAACAGCGCCAATACGGCCGTGATAGGAACTTTTACCCGGTCTGTTTAAATTGTAAACTTTTCTTAATCCATCAATGTTGGAATCATGTTTCTGTCTTTTGTAGTTTGGAAGAAATAAAGGTTTGAAATCTGTTATTTCTTTTTGAATAATCCTGTGTATGGAATGCAATATCTATATGTGAGGGCGGATTTGCCGCGGCGGAGTGGCCGAGACGATTGCGGGCGCCGTGGCTCAGCGCGCCCGGTCAGAGGCCTCAACACCTACTGCAATAAAAAAGCTGAACCAAAAGGACATCGAACAAATACGATAAGCGTCCGCAACAAACAGATATCACCATAGAGAGAAAAAAAATCGCACTGACGTGTTTTACGGCCCACTTTATATTTGTAATTTCATAAGTTTTTGCAAACATTTAGGACCAAAATAATAATCTAAATAATAAAAAAATAATTAATAAGATTGTCTGAAACTCTTTTAGGAAAAAAAAAATAGTAGTGGCGGGTCCCGAACCACCAACCTTTAGCGTCATAGTCTAGTCCAACGCCCTGCCCACAACGGTACGGCTCTCAATCAAAAGATGCGATCGTTAATCTCATAGTATCGATGACCGTTGTTAACTGACGCTAATATGGCATTTGTAGACACTAGATTATCATTTATCGTACGAAGAACAATGTGTTTTTGTTAATTCTTCGTTGCGCCTTTTCTTGAAATAACAACGTGTAAGTTTCAATAAGAAAATCATCAAATACGCAACGCAAGATACGTATGCCAGAGAAAGTTCTGGGCGAGGAATGTCACGTGACATCTCCGAACGGCTGGTTTTCGTTAATTCATTGGAGGGTGTCAAATCACCGTTATTTTTGCAAATATGTCTCAAACGATACGAGATATGAAAAAAACACAAGGGAGCTAAGTTGTAGAGACTTTTCTCCTCTACCAATTAGGTTATTCAATTTTCGAGTCAGATGAATAGTTAACCCGTTATTTTCATTTAAATTTCGAGCTGTCAAAAGACGATCGCAAAGGATCACTTGTAGTGTTACTACCGTGCCTCGGTTGCAGACTACAAATCGAAAGTTCGCGGGTTCGATCCCCGCCATGTCCTAGGATTTTTATCTGTCTTTCACCTCTGGCAGTATTGCTCATGTGAAAAATACCGAGTAGCACTGTGGTTCGGAACCCACGTTAAACTGTAGGTCCCCCTATAACTGTCTGGGTAAGTCAGAACGAAGGTCGGAGGAAGGCAACGGCATACCACCTCCAAACAGGATCATGCCTAGTCAAGCACTGTGGTGTTCAAACCAACCTTCGGATTGTTGACTGCTTTACCTTACCTTACCGTAACCTAAAGTGGGCCAAAAGAGGCTGATTGAGCGCTATGTTCCGATGCGCAAGGCCGTTTCCCGTCGGGTGTTCGAATCCCCCCTCCGGCATGGATGTCTGTGCTGTCTTTAGTATAAGGTAGTTCATAGGTAGTTTGTAAGTATAGGGACTGGTGACCTCGCAGTTAAGTCCCATAGGCTTAACACACATTTGAACATTTGGAGGGCGAATCAAATAGTAAGTTGCACTAACTCGCCGCAAGAGCCCACTGTGTGTCGCAGTCTTGGGTTAAGCGGGGAAAGGGTCACTAATTGCGCAGACGCCAAGTAGGACGGTTGCTATGGTTGTTCGTTATGTTATGTGTGTGGCTAGCGGGCTAAAAGCAATGGCGCGTCAACTGGATGTTCACTCCAAATTGAAGGTGCCAACAACAATCCGATTTCTATGGGCCAAACGGGTGAATTGCACGGATATTCATCAATGAACAGGTTGCGTAAAGCAACTAAAGAAAAGCGCCGGGGAAAATTCATAGCCGGTGTGATTTTGTTGCATGGTAACGCAACACATCACAACGCCCGCCAAACGTGTGAAATGCTGCAGCGATTCAATTGGGAGGTACGGCAACATCCTCGATAAAGTCCCAATTATCGCCAATGCGACTTTCATATTTTCGGTAAGCTCAAAATGGAGCACGGTGGACTACGATTTAGAAACGATGAAAAGGTGAAAGCGGCTGTCTCCGTGTGCATCGGGAATCGAAAAGTCTGTTGACCGTCCCGAGAAATGTTTACAGTCTCTTGGAGACTATGTGGAAAAGTGAACTTACATTGCATGTTTTCATAGTCGTGTTGCTTTTGTATAGGTGGTTTAATAAAAGGCCAACTTACTTTTTGATCTGCCTTCATATAAATATCAATAGCTGTGTGTTAATCTCGCTAAAACCCAGAAATGGCTTAACCGATTTCAATAACTGCTTTTCTGTTTTCTTCACTTTCCTATAAGAGCGGATTGTAAAAAAGAAAAATTGGAAAATCAAAAGGAACAGCTGAAAAATGAAAAAAAATTGAAATTGGTAATTTCTATGGGCAGAGCTGTTTCGTATTTGATTCGTATTTTTGTGCGCTTCCACTTCGTTCATCAGTATGCGATAAACTTTTGCACACTTGACCTTCAAAACAAGAGGAAAGGTACTGTCTACATAATAATACGTAAGGTGCACGGTGGAAGGTACATTTCTGCGGACTTCGTCACGGTTTCACATTTAATTTTTCATATGCAGGCGAAGGAGGAGATGAGCAGAAGGTTGCGGAGAGCGGAAAAGTAATGAGAGAGACAGGGGGATGGATGGGTGGATACAGGAAGAAAGGCGGAGCAATGGTGGTGGGGGGGGGGGAGGGGGGAAGAGCAGGCAGTGGTATGAAGGCAGAGAACACAAAGGAGCAGATAGATACAGGGAGGACTACACGGACTAAGTGAATATTAGAATAAATAATTACCCAACTAGCTAAAGCAGATAGAAGCCTAAGAGGAAGGTAAGAAATAGGCTCAAAAACGAGGGAAGTGACTAACACAGACATTAAGGGAAGGAGTGTAAGATATTCATCCAATCAGCAAGCATATTTACTAATTGCGGGGCATTCACGGGTTCACTAATATTATACAGTGTACAGTGAATTTTTTAAAGTCTGTTTTGCAAAGTTATGCTAACCAGGGGTGGGTCTCGTCGATTTCGCTCAAATTGTTTGAGAAGATCCAGATAGATATACCTTTCATATTACTAAATTATCCCGCCTGGGTGAACAACAGAACAAAAGAAAACACAATAGGAAAGTTTTTGCCGTTATGTTATAAGCCATTTTAGGTGCCTACTTGATGCGTGTGAAAACAGCTCAGTCGTGGAAACAAATTTGGCATAATATCAATCACGAATGTTAAGAACAACTGTTTGCTCTGTTTGGTCCGACGTTGTTAATGAGAAATTCCCACAGGGGGAAAACGTTACACAGAATAAATTTAAGACTCGCTCCTTTTTAGGATTCGTGTCAAACTATCCATCATCAATAAAACCTTTGAGCATTATGTTTCAATAAAAGGTGTACTTCAGCTAGAATATAAACTATACAACAATTCAAAGTATAAATAGCTATAATAGGCTCATGTATTTTATTCAATTCAGAATATAAATCCAAATTAAGAAGAATACATACACTATATCAATGAAGAGCATTTTTCTTTGACGAAACATGACAAAGGTAAACAAAATTTTCAGAGATTTTTAATTATTATTTTAAATCAAGACTGGTAAGTTCAAATAAGTAAACGAAAAATATAAGGAATATACGTAGGATATAAAGAAGTCTAAACAAAACTGCCTGCTTTACGCAATTTTACAATATACCGTGTGCAGTGAAAGTTATTTTAAGAGTTGATGAAAAATGAGTCGGAGAATTTAATTTTTTCAAGAATGTGAAGTTCATATGTAAAACAATAGATTTGTCAATTTAAAAATGTTACTCAGCGAGTGGTATTTTAATTTTGAGGGCCCGGGATCGATTCGCGCTAGTTTCAATTAATAAAAAACACATTTTTTTTTTCATTCTTAGAAAAAGTTTCGAATGAAACAAAATTTTCGGAAATACAATTCTCTCCGGAAGTGAACTTTAAAAAAATATATTAACACATAGACTACCAATATAGACTTTTCTGTAGCCTATTGTCGTCAGGCATTTTACGAAGTTGCCACGATAAGCTATTATCTTCTACTACTTGCCGGAAGATTAGTCTATTGGCTCCACAGTCACAGGTGGGAGTTGGAATTTGTAAAGAGAGTGTGTAGCCCTTTCGTAGTTTCTGCGTATTCTGCTTTCATATTTTCCGAATATCCGGACGATTCACCAGTGGTCGGGGGAGGACTTGTCAGTGCGCAGGCTACGTCTCTCGCCATTGTTCCCTCCTTTAAGAAATCTTTCACGCATGAGGACTGTACAAACGTACCATCATTTCATCAACGCTCTAACTCCCAAATGGAGGGCATAGTAATAGGTATTTCCGGTGTGGAGAAGTAGCTGAGAGAGCTGAATACAAAAAAGGTTTCCTGGTCCGGATGGAAGACCAGTTCGGTTTTACAAAGAGTATTCTGCGGCATTGGCGCCTTACTTAGCTTGCATTTCTCGCGAATCATTAATACAGTGCAAAGTTCCTAGTGAATGGAAAAAAGCCCAGGTGACTCCCGTTTATAAGAAAGGTAAAAGAACTGACCCACATAATTACAGGCCAATATAGTTGACATCAGTTTCCTGTAGAATTTTGGAAGATATTCTCACCTCGAATATACTAAATTTCCTTAAGACGGTTCTGCTTATTTCTATGAATCAGTGTGTGTTTAGAAAACATCGTTCGTGTGAAACTCAGGCTGCACTTTACTCACATGATATCTAGCTAGTCATAGATGAAGTGCAACAGGCAGATTGTGTCTTTCTCGATTTCAAAAAGGCATTTAACGCGGTGCCGCACTGCTGACTGATAACGAAGATACGAGCTTATGGAATAGGTTCACAGATTTGTGACTGGCTAGAAGACTTCATAAGTAATAGAACGCAGTACGTTGTTCCCGACGGCGAGTGTTCATCAGAGACGAGTGTATCGTCAGGCGTGCCCCAGGGGAGTGGGATAGGACCGCTATTATTTTCTATCTATATAAATGATCTGATGGACAGAGTAAGTTGTAATTTGCGGCTATTTGCTGATGATGCTGTGGTGTATGGGAGGGTGTCGTCTTTAACGGACTGTAAGAACATAAAGGATGACTTAGACAAAATTACTAGTTGGCAGGTAGCTCTCAATGTAGAAAAATGTAAGGTGATGCGCATGAGTAGGAAAAACAATCCCATAATGTTCGAATACAGCATTAGTAGTGAGCTTCTTAATGCAGTTGCGTCGTTTAAATATCTAGGCGTAACATTGCAGAGCGATATGAAATGGAATGAACATGTAAGGATAGTTGTGAGTAAGGAGGTCAGCTGACTTCTGTTTTTTGGGAGAATTTTTGGAAGTTGTACTTCATAAAACGCTTGTGCGGCCACATCTTGAGTTTTGCTCAAGTGTTTGGGACCCCTAGCAGACCAGTATAAAGGAAGACACGGAAGCAGTCCAGAGGAGAGCAGAAAGGTTCGTTACTGGTAGGTACGACCAATGCACGAGTGCCACAGAAATGTCCCGAGAACTCAAATGAGAATCGCTGGAGGAAAAACGACTTTCTTTTCTAGACATCCTCTAAAGAAAAATTCGAGGGCCGGAATTTGAAGCTGACTGCCGAACTATGTTACTGCCGCCTACTTAAATTTCGCGTAAAGATCACAAAGACAAGACAATAACAATCAGGGCACGTACAAAAGCATACAGACAATCTTTATTCCCTCGTTCTATTTGAGTAGTGGTGCAGTGTGCCCTCCGCCCACAACTCACGGTGGATTACTGAGTATGTATATAGATGTAGAATAGGTTAAAGTCCACATCATGGAATTCTTTGACCGTTACCATCGTTTTATGTCTGGACAGGAGTCCATTCTTTTCCACGTTGGGCATGTTACAACGTATGGTAGTTATGCTTAATTTCAATCCTATATTATAGGATAAGAGTTCTGTTTTGTCTTACAAGGGGAAGCCGCCAATTGTGAAATTCTGATTCGATTCATACTGAGCATAATGAAAGCTCATGGCCAGAGATGTAACTTGGCAAAGCAGCAAGATGCACTTCTCAGCCGTTGTCGAAAAAAATCGACAATTAAAAAAAGCCGTTGCGGTGAGATACTCTTTAGGATCTCTACGACGAGTAATATTGTACAGAGGCGTGGCGTAGCGGTAAGCGCTGGGGTTGGTAATCCAAAGGTCGCCGGATCGAATCTCGCGGCATGCAACTTTTTTTATTATTTGTTTTTTGTAATTCAAATGTACACACACACACACAAGACAATTAATAATATTTGATTAATAACATTTGATGTTAGAAGTCGCCAGTTTCTTCGGATTACCAACCCCAGCACTTACCGCTACGCCACGCCTCTGTACAATATTACTAGTCGTAGAGATCGTAGAGATATCTCACCGCAACAGCTTTTTTTAACTGGCGATTTTCTCGACAACGGCTGAGAAGTGCATCTTGGTGCTTTGCCAAATTACACCTCTGGCCATGGAGTTTCATTATGCGCAGTATGAATCGAATCTGAATTCCACAATTGGCGGCCTCCCCTTGTTAGAGCCAAAGGATGTCTGTGACTCATAATTGGCAGCTAAAGTGCTTGATAATTCTCATCGTGGTTTGCATCTGTTTCTTTACGTGAACACTATTAATCGAAACTGGAGCGCAATGTCATGTCGCGAGCATTATTTGTTGGATTTGTGGAGTTTCTGTGTTGGTGGAGTGGGCATTATCAGGAGCGAGTGTGGCGGTGACACGCGGCGGCCGTACGTGTCGCGGCGCGGGTCAACAGTCTCAAGGCCGCGCTCAATTGTCGACGACGCCAGGCACCAGGCTCAAGCCTACGAGCGCCGCCACTGCCGCCGTCAGGGGACAGTAGCTAGCCAAGCGTCAGGTGCTGACAAAGCTAACAGAAAAGTAGCATCACTCTGTATGAGGATAAACTCCACCTACACGTTGCCTAGGACGTCAAGCATTTGACTCATATGTTCAGTCAGTGTGGCATATTGAAGTTTGGGTCGGTCCTGGAGTCGTGTTCGGGTAGCCTAGTGGTTAAGGCGACCGCTCGCGAAAAGCGGGAAACCCGGGTTCGAGCCCCGGCCCTGCACAATATTTCCACATGTCACTACTTGGTAGAACATCCATACCTTATACAGTGGCGCTAAAAGAAATTCGCTATTGCGAGAAAATGTTGATAATATTTACACATACTGTGTACATGAGATTTTCATCATTTTGGAGCTCTGAAGAAAGACATCCGTGGCCATCGATTTGTTTCGGAAGGAGAGGAGCACATCTCGGTAAAATGATGGTCATAAAGCCAACTGCCAGCTTTTGGCCCACTTTAGGTTACGGTAGTAACACTAAATGTGGGCCTTTGCGATCGTCTTTTGACAGCTCGAAATTTAAATGAAAATAACGGCTTAACTATTCATCTGACACGAAAATTGAATAACCTAATTTGTAGTGGAGAAAATTCTCTACAACTTTGCTCTCTTATGTTTTTTTTTTTTTTTTTTTTTCATATCTCGTAGTGTTTCAAAGATATTTGCAAAAATAGCGGCGATTTTGGGATGTATGTATGTCTGTCTGTCCGTAACGTGTTCCCTATTTTTAAGATGAACCGTTCGACCGATCAGCACCAAATTTTACAAACATAATTTTAGGCCGCCAGAGACCAGAACCTCCCTTTTTCAAATTTTTCGGACAAAAAATACGGTCGTAATGCCTATAAACGCCGTTTGTAATATAATTGTAATTGCAAATGAAAATCTCGTATCGTTTGAGACATATTTGCAAAAACAACGGAGATTTGACACCCTCCATTGAATTAACTAAAACCAGCCGTTCCCCGTCGGGGGTTCGAATCCCCCCTCGGGCATGGATGTTTGTGCTGTCTTTAGTATAAATTAGTTCTTAAGTAATTTGTAAATTTAGGGACTAATGACACCGCAGTTAACTCCCATAAGCTTAACAAACACTATAACATTTTTTGTCCCTGTTTTGCTGTGTTTGTTTGTGTGTACGTATTGCATACAAATCTAAAGGTTGGTTCCAATCTGTAAGAAATTTGGCTCACGCAAGCTTCAATAAATAAGAACGGTCACTGTAAGTGTAAGGATCACGTACAACATGTAGTTCACGAGATAGGACGTCATAAACAATGAGATGCGCGAAAAACTGCATTAAACGACAATGCTGTTTATTTGTTCCTAAACCACTGGACCGATTTCAACCAAATTTCGTACACATATTCCTTACGTGTGACAACAATTGCTGTAGGAGTAATAACCACATATGACTCATGGTTCAGGAGATTTGACGTCACAAACAATACGAATCACAAAAAACTGCCACATACTGCGACGAGACTTTATTCACACATTGTGTGAGAATGAGAGTACTTAGCAACAAACTTTAAAGATAATTTCAAACCTTTATTACGCCGGCCGCGGTGGCCGAGGGGACTGAGGCGCTCCAGTCACGGTCCGCACGGCCACTACGGTCGGTGGTTCGAATCCCTCCCTCGGGCATTGATATTTGTGCCGTCCTTAGTCTTAGTTAGTTCATAAGTAGTTTGTAAGTTTAGGGACTGATGACCCCGTAGTTAAGTCCCATAAGCTCTACAAACATTTGAACACAAACCTTTATTACATTTTTTCTCGCTGACAAGTACAGTAAACTGACGAAAGGGAAAAAAAAAGTTTCTCGCTTACTACTTTTCCCCTGTTCATGGACTAAAACTACGGCATTGGGTATGACGTTAAACTTTATAATTTCTACATTAAAAACTGCAACCGCAGTAAATTTTACAGACGGTATACACACATATAGCTGAATTTATCTTCGAAATTGTATCACAGTACGACACGTAGTTCATGGGAGCATACAAACAGTAACGTGCATGGAAAACCGCCCAATCACGCACCAAGTTTTAATCTATTACTTTTTTACTACTATTTGTATTCGCAACAGATTTTACTGGCATAGAGAACTTGTAGAAATGAATATATATCTGAGATGAATATATATATATATATATATATAACTCAATGAAGATGTGACCGTACGAATTTTATATATCATTTCTATTTGATTACTATCTTTCTTTGTTTGGATACTGCATTTATAATTTTGTACGATGTACAAGACATCCTTATCTCTTATAAATTCTCCAATAAATATAACATGATTTTAGAAAAAAAAAGAGATGGACAGAGAGAGAGAGAGAGAGAAGGGATAGGAGAAGTACTAACTAAAAGCAGGAATAAATAAATAAATACTCGGGCAACGCCGGGTTTTCGGCTAGTATCCTATGTATTGCAGCCATCATACGTTATTTCACTGCACGAGTAACAAAACTCATCTACCAACCTTATTGTTTTATTATCTAATCACATACCTTCAGTATCGCCTGCTTTTCTTACCTTACATTCCATTACCCTTCTTTTGTTCTTTTTAACGTTCATCTTGTACGCTTCTTTCATTACAGTGTCCATTCCGTTCAACTCCTCTTATAGCTCCTTTGCTGTCGCTGACACAATTACAACGTCATCAGTAAAACACAATGTTTTTATTTCTTATCCCTGAACCTTAATTTCTTGTCCAAATTTCAACTTGCTTTGCTTCACAGCTTGCTAAATGTATAAATTGAATAATATTGGAGAAAAGCTACAACCACGTCTTACTCCCTTCCCAACTAATGCTTCCCTTTTATGCCTCTGGTTTTTGTACAAGTTGTAAGTAACCTTCCGTTCCTTATATTTTACCCCTGATGACATCAGAATTTGAAATATAAGACGTAAGGTGAGTATTATCTCCCGTGTTCCTACATTTCTCCTGAATCCGAACCGATATTCCCCGAGGTCAGCATCAATAAGCCTTTCCATCCTTCTGTAAATAATTCGTGTTAAAATTTTGCAACCATGACTTATTAGACTAATGATTCTGTAATTTTCGCACCTCTATGCACCTGCTTTCTTTGTAATGGGGATTACTACATTTTTCTTAAAGTCTGAGAGTATTTCGCCTGTCTCATACAGATGAAAGAGTTTTCATAGCTAGTTGTCCCAGAGACTGAGGGTATGTCATCTACTCCAGGGGCCTTGTTTCTACTTAGTTCTTTCAGTGCTCTGTCCAGGGCCGGATCTAGGACATTTTACACGGGGGGCAAGCTTATATTTGCCGCCCATTCTGCCCCCCCCCCTTGTAAGAATCGACTTTTTGACGCTAATTGGGTTACATATTTCTAAATAAATGTCACAATCTCACAACACGGACTTATTTTATTCACTGAATTAAGATCAAAGGAAAATATAACAATTTTAATACATACAAAAATATTACAAGATTACTCATTGTACAAAAATCAATTCAAAATTTCGCTTTCCGTGCTTTTTTTTTTTTTTTTTTTTTTTTTTTTTTTTTTTTTTTTTTTTTTTTTTTTTTTTTTTTTTTTTTTTTTGCTGCAAAGCTGTTTTTGATATCGTCATAGTTTAGAGAAGCAGTTCGTTTGTGCTCTATGGATATTATACTCAGATTTGTTAAGCAGTCGTGCTCCTCAAGTGTATTTAATTAGTTTCAGCTTGCTGAAATTTCTTTCTCCAGACGAAACAGAAATTAAAATGGTAAGATTTATTTTAACGCTGTAGTAAGATTGGGATACCTCTCTACCAATTTATTTTTATAAATAAAACTTAATGTTGATGATGCAGTGGAATCTTGCAAGGCTCTGTCTACTGCCAGCGCATGATGTCTTAAACTTTCAACTTCAAGTTCTTTCTCGCCAAGATCTTCTGCCAGATCCGCTGCTTTGGCCTTCAAGTCCTCCACTTCCATTTCTCGAATTTGCACACCACACAGAAAACTAATTTTTGCACCAATTTTCTCAAGTACGGTAAACCTGGTACTAAGCTCTGTCAATTATTCCTTATTTTTTTCTGTGAATGTTGGATACTTCATCCTCACAAAGCTCATCGGCCATTTTCTTCTTTCTTCGAATCCTTTTTTCTGAGAATACCATTGATACCTCATTATCTTCTGCTAGCACTTTGGCCTCAGAAATAGTTTCACAGGTACAAGAATCCCGGGAAGTTTTGAGAAAGCCCAAAAGTCCGTAATGTTTCGAACAGCTTTATCAATTGTAAAGTATCAACTTCGCAGAAACTGATTAACATGAGCAATTTATTTTAATATTGCATACCAGAAACAAGTTAAAGTAATGAATTTGAGTTTTCTCGTATTTTTAAAATAGATCTTGTCTCTGATTTTGTTTCTGGTGTTGACAATTTATAAGGTTCAGTTTCTTCCAGGGCCTTCAAAACTATATGAAAATGCTTGTAAACAGCTTCAACCGCATCTACTCTTGCAGATCACCTAGTCTTGCTAAATGTCTGCTGAATTTGCGCGTTCTGAATTTAAAGAGTGAGCAGCACATGGTACGAAATAGGCCAGTTCATTCTTCTAAAGTATTCTTGATTGGACCCCTTTGTACTTTCCAGCCTTGTTTGCCCCATTGTCATGAGACTGCCCCCTGCAGTATTTAACGTTCAACCCCTCTTGTTCCAATTTTTGCAGTATCTCTTGACTAAGGCCTGCTCCTGTTTTGTCTGTAAATGTAAAATGTCAGTAAAACTTCCCACAACCTCCGAGTCATTCGACTTGACATATCGAATTACTTGTGTTATCTGCGCATTGTGGCTGATATCTGGAGTGCAGTAAAACATCAGTGAAAAGTATTTAGCAGCTAAACTATCTTTAATTATATCATGTTTTATTTTGTCAGCAATCAAGTCACGGAACTCATATTATATAATTTTGTGAAAATAGCTAATCTGGCCTATCTTCTGGCGTTCAATACACAGACGAAGGGAGGCACTATAGTATGATATGAGATCAATTGTATTACTGGCTTTTAGTCATTGTGTTAATAGTAGATATGATTTCAACTTAGGCTTCAGAAGAGCTGCAAGAGGGTCACGTAAGAGGTGGTATGAGTGACAAACGTCAAAGTCGGTGCGTATCCCCTGGCAGTTGCGTCTACACGTATGAGGCTCATTCTGATTAAGTGTTACAACCTCTTCTTGGGCGCCTCTCTCTCCAGATTCATTTATTATTATTTAATAAACTAAATGAGAAATAACAATTGTCAGCTAATTAATTTCTATATGTAAGCTATAATGTTCCGTATTTACTTGGCTATAGTACCCCCCTCAAATTTTTTTAATTTCTGAGATCAAAATAGGAAATTTTAAAAATCTCCAGAACTCCGGAATTTGTTAGTGACGAAAAATTCGGCAGCAGTACTAATTTACGCGAAATTAGACAACATTGCCTGCCGTTGGTTAGTGGGTCAACGGCATTTTTACGACTTAACAGTAACAATAGCTAATTACCTACACCCCCAAACTTCATTCAGTAACACTACGCTTGCATTTTCCCGCAGTTAATGTTGATTTCAGGTTTATACTGTGAATAACATACGGAAATGTATACCAGTGAGGCGGTGATTGGAGAATTAACTTTACAACGTCGTTTAAATTAAGAGTTGTCGAGTTTGCAACGAATAATGGCGTCCGTGCTGCAGCTCTTGAATTTTAACTTTTCATATTCCAGATGTATACTTGTAATAACATGTTGCTTCTGCTAACCATGAACACAGTGGCGCGCCGACCATCTTCAGCGCCTGTGTGCGAAACGGAGAACTCGCCCCTTCAAATTTCAATTCCGTAAATTGATGAACCAGTTTACCAATGTTTCTAGCAATAATGTTTCACCATGCTACCTATTTATAGGACCATTACAATTTTTTGCAGTTCTGAGCGAGCATTTCCAGCGCCTCATTCCACCCACCTCAAACACACACACAACACACATCCTCTCTCTCTCTCTCTCTCTCTCTCACACACACACACACACACACACACACAGAGAGAGAGAGAGAGAGAGAGAGAGAGAGAGAGAGAGAGAGAGAGAGAGAGAGAGAGAAGAATTTTATAATATAATATTCGTACAGGATGGTAGCGACTTTTCGTTGAAAGTTTCATCGTCTCGTTCATTCTTGATAAAACTGTAAAGACAGTTTCGAGACCAATGACAAAAGTTTTGTTAATTTACTTCACTTCCGATTGATACTTTTTTTTTTTTTTTTTTTTTTTTTTTTTTTTTTTTTTTTTTTTTTTTTTTTTGGTCAAGCTTAAGGGACTTAACTACGGGGTCATCAGCCCCTAAATTTACAAACTACTTATGAACTACCTACAACTAAGGACGGCACAAATATCCATGCCCGAAGGGGGATTCGAACCCCCGACCGTAGTGGCCGTGCAGACCGTGACTGAAGCGCCTCAGTCCACTCGGCCACCGCGTCCGGCGATTGATACATTAAATAAGGAATTCAGCTTGTTGAAATCTTCAATGGACATAATGACACAACATCGTCATTATAACAATAGGGTATTTGACTGTTTTCTGGAAATCGTTTTAAATTGTTAATTATGTCATATTATGGTGCGAACATGCTTTTTTACCTCGAGGATTTCAGTACTTTTTTAAAAAAAGAAAAGAAATCAAATTCAAATTATTTGAAAGCCCGCTAAAACGCTGCATTTCAGTCACGTGATGCCTGTGACGTCATACAACACGCTGCTGCTGCTGCTCACGTAAGATAAACAAATACCTGTATATTGTTTGGGCCGAGGCCTCGTGTTTGGGCGTTAACGTTTGCATAATGACATACAAATATTGCTTAGTTCCGCACTGTACCAATACATCTGTCAAGACTCCAGAAAAATTGTTCTTGCAAGTACCAAAAAATGAGAAGATACGCAAAAACTGGTTGAACTGGCGCGAATAGATCCAAATGAATTAGCGGCTACTTCATGTGTGTATTTCAGTGAGGATCATTTTGATCTAAATAAACAATATTATTCCATTGGTAAACTAAACTGTTTAGTATCATTCTCTTTTTCTGCAAAGGTGTAAAGTAGTATTATGTGTAGGTTAATGACCTGATGTTTACATTTGCGAAGTAAAACTTCATAATGTTACACGCCTACGATTTATGTGTAATTAAAGCTGTTTCCTAATATACTTAGTGAAAGAACAACATGAATATTGTTGCAGCCCACTATAAAAGTACGTGAACGAGTAAACGTAAATGGATTAGTTTGTAGAGTCAAAAGTAGTGACACATTCATATCAAACCAAATCTTGAATAAGTAAGGAAAATACTGATTTGCATGGCAGACAGTTTACACACAATCGCAAACATTCACTCACAAAAACAACAAACCAGAAAAGCACTGTAATTTCGGTGCTATAAATTTATTCCATCGTGCCTCGCCTGCAATGTTTACGTGAAAGTGACATGTCTTTGTCTCCGCGAAATGTGCGTTGTCAACCTATGAGCGGAATGAAAACACCACCGACGCAACCCGTTGTCCCTGTACTAGAATATAAATATATTGTACAACTATACACAAGGCATTTTTGCTGTATTTTACAGGTTTTGATGTTTCACTTTGCACCAGTATTGAAGTAGTTAAACAAAATTACTCCCTTAACTGCGTGCTTTACTGGGCTAAATTTTACTAACTATCCCGGCGGCTTCCTGTGACTATGTTGGCAACAGATGCTGAATAGCGAGATTCATGAGACGTCGCCATTAGCCAATCGCGTGACAGCGCAAATATTTTGTCGTGAAACCTTTGATTTACGAGGGCAGTTACTTTTACTGACCGGACAAGGGTATATACAAGAATCATAGAGCAGGAACAGCATTATTTATTTACTTCATGGTCTGTTCAATACACTAATCTAGTCATTCTATGTGGTCTGAACATCTGGACAAAGATTTTCTATCTTGTTGTTGATGTTGCCAACATAATCACTCAAGGCCGCTTGGATAGATGATAAAAATTTCACCCTTTATTGCATAATATGGTAACTTCCGATTAAGTCTGCTAACATAAAAAAATAGGGTACTTTTTTCCAATGGCATAAAATATCTCTCGAAATAATTAGCTTTAAAATGTAGGTATGCGTTACTTACAATGCAGTTTTCACGTTTCTTATTTCTGGTACGTAAAAATTTGGATTGTTTTGAAAGAATGAAGACCATAATTGCATCAACCTCAGGGAGGTTTCCGCTGTCAGCCTTCACATAACCATCTTCCATTGTGGCCTAAAAACTGTAAGCACGTTTAGATCACGAAAAAACTGAACTTAAAGCTGCGAAATGGAGGAAACGCGTACAATAATACAGCTCCGACTTCTAGTTGCCGCGCTGTAGGTGTTCTATGACGTCACCAGTACTTCAGCCGATAACGGAGCGTTTTCGATCACGTGATCTAATCGTGAAATGTGATGATTTTTAAGCTTTAATTACGTAAAAATAACAGATGTTTTGTAAGAATTATGAGCGAAAATGCTGTCTGAATGTTATAATCATTCAGAATAACAACAATTCGAAACATATTTTTAACACAGGAAAATAACCTATTGTAGCTGATCATCAACTTTTTTTTATAAAGAAGTGTACAAAAAACTTCATTACAGTAGTGCCCTTCATATAAAGAATAGGAAGATCCAACTGCTGTGTTGAACATATATTTTCACCATCTAAATTTGCATCTACTTTAAATATGCCTGCCACCATACTCATATTTGAAATTATGTACGTTTTGAAAAGACTAATTGTTCAATGGGGAAGTAAATGGCTCGGACTTTTGAGAGGAAATATGCTTCCCCACCCACACGTCCCCTCCTAAACGCATTAGGCTGTCGCGCAATGGGAGAACTTCAGAGGAGTGATTATTTGTCGAAGGATACTACCAGGGTTTTGATACGAACGAGAATTTTTACGCATATGAGAGCTTCAGCGTTGTACGAGATACGAGGCAAAAGTCAATATCGTACGCAAACATACTTGAATTTTTCGTTTCTAATAAATATACAGTACACACATTCATGGGGAAAGTAATTAACTCCCCTTGAATACGTAATGAAATGGGCACAAATATTTAAGGAATCATAATTAAGAACAAGGCGATCTCTGTCACTCAACTTCAGCCAGAGTTATTCTAGTAGATACGACTTTCACAGTGAACGTCATTCTCTATATTTTTATGTTACGAGTCTATTTCAAAATCATATTTTAGGTAACAGTCAACAACTAGCAACGAACAGTATTATTAAAATGTCTTCTGGTCCTCATAAGGTACTGCTTTCTTGGTAACACAAACTATCGACAGTCTGTTGATATTTCTAAGCAAATGTACTACAAGATATTTTCAGGTTCTAGATAATACTAACTCATCCGTAATCTTTAAAATGTATGTTGTTACTATAAATCAATAACAGTTAACAAAACCTGTATTTCCCAGGAATATTTAGGGGAGCGCATATAATACGTAAGTCCCCCACCCTGGTAGGTCGCGTTACGAAAAATATGCTAAGGTTAACTTTCACTAATAGAGCGGCCACCTGAATTTAAAAGCGAACAAAAAAAATTCTCTAAAGGAAAATAATTTCGGCTCTACATTTAGTCTGGAACATATCACGAATTCAATATTTTTCAAAACGTAAGAAAATTTTTATTAAAAGTCGATAATTCTATGATGTCGGTACGACAATCGCGAGCTCTTCATATCTAAGCCTGGTTATCACATATCATTTGTCGGTATCTCATATATGCCATAAGGTGCAGTGGGCCAGCAGCTATTGTACGCAATGTATACAAAGTAACAAACGACTGTTTATTATAATTATTATTATTACTTATTTGTAGAAAATTGCCACACTCACTCGTAAATATTTTGTTTATTCAGATCTAGACTCTGACCACAACTTATTGGTTATGAAATGTAGCTTAAAACTTAAGAGACTGCAGAAAGGGAGAACAGTTAGGAGATGAAATCTGGACAAATTGAGGAAACCAGAGGTCGTTGAGAGTTTCAGAGGGAGCATTAGGCAGACTGGCTGAAACGGAGGCAGAAGAAGAATGGGTAGCTCTGAGAGATAGAGTAGTGAATGCCGCAGAGGATCATAGAGGCAGAAGGACAAGCCCTAATAGAAATCCTTGGATACGCAGGAGATACTGAACTAAACTGATGAAAGGAGAAAATATAAAAATGCACCAAGTGAAGCAGGCAAATTGGTGTACAGATGACTAAAAAACGAGGTTAACAGGAAGTGCAGATTGGCTACGCAGGAGTGGCCCGAGGAGAAATACAAGACCGTAGAAGAATGTATAACTAGGGGAAAGATAGATACCGCCTACAGGAAAGTAAAAGGGACATTTGGAGACACGAAGAACTTGAATATCAAGAAAAGTATGAATACCAAGAACTCAGATGGTAAACCAATACTAAGGAGGGAAAGCTGAAAAGTGGAAGGAATATATAGCAGGCCTGTACAAAGGAAACAAACTTGAAAGCAATATTTTAGTAATGAAAGACGAAGTAGAGAAGATGAGATAGGAGATAATATACGGTACTGCAAGAAGAATTTGAAAGAGCACTAAAAGATTTGAGAACGAAGAAGGCCCCTGGGGTACATGATGTTCCGTATGAAATGCTATCATCGTTAGGATATCCAGTCATAAAAAATTGCTCTGCCTGGTATGTTCTACCTTTATGAGACAGGGGAAATACCCTCAGACTTCAAGAAAAAATAGTGATTGCAGTAACTAAGACAGCAAGTGCAGACAAATGTGAAAATTACAGGGCTATCAGTTTAACAACTCATGGTTGCAAAATAATAACACGAATTATTTACAGACGGATGGAAAAACTGGTGGATTTAGGAGAAATGCAGGAACACGCAAGGCAATTTATCTTAAAAGACAGGTCAAGGAAAGGAAAAACCTATGTTTTTCGCGTTTTTGGATCTGGAGAAAGCTTTTGACAATGTTGACTGGAATACACTCTTTTAAATTCTGAAAGTAGCAGGTTGGGAAGAGCTATATTCAACTAGTACTAAAACCAGACAACAATTATTAGAGGATAATGGAATGTAGCGTCAGAAAGTCAGGCAATGCTGAAGGAATTAGATTAGGTAATGAGACAATAAAAGTAGTAGATGAGTTTTGTTATTTGGGTAGCAAGATATCTTCTGATGGTTGAAGTAACGAAGGTATAAAATGCAGAATGACTATGAAAAGAAAAGCGTTCGTGAGGAAGTGAAACTTATTAGTTTCTCCATCGTTGGATGGTTGCTGTTGCCGCAACTGTGGTTCAAATTTAATGAAAGTCCAGCTCCGGAGCTGGACTTTCATTAAAAATAAAGAAGTGAAACTTGTTTATATCCAATATTAATTTAATTGTTAGGACGTCTTTTCTGAAAGCATTTGTCTGAAGTGTACCATTGTATGGGAGTAAAACATGAACGATAAGGAGTTAAGACAAAAAAAATGATAGAAGCTTTTGAAATGTGTTGCTACAGAAGAATGATGAAAATTAGATGGGTAGATCACGTAACTAATGCGGAGGTGGTTAAACGAATTTGGGGGGAATAGGAGTTTCTGGCATATTCTGACTAAGATAAGGGATAGATTGGTAGGACACATTGTGAGACATGTCGGATCCGGTGGTCTTGGGGTAAAGTGCTCGACTGGATACCGAAGGGTGGCGGGGTCGAAACCCGGTCGGACCTCGCATTTTTTCAGTCCGCACTTTAACCCATCCTTCACCTCTCAACGATGTGAGGAGTCGCCAGAAACGCCGGCCGCGGTGGCCGAGGAGACCGAGGCACTCCAGTCACGGCCTGCACGGTCACTACGGTCGGGGGTTCGAATCCCCCCTCGGGCATGGATATTTGTGCCGTCCTTAGTCTTAGCTAGTTCATAAGTAGTTTGTAAGCTTAGGGACTGATGACCCCGTAGTTAAGTCCCATAAGTTCTACAAACATTTGAACCTTTTGCCAGGAACGACACATGGTTCGAATTCCACATTAAGCTGTAGGTCTCCTTTCCCTGGTTGGATAACTGGGGTTGGCTAGGGACACGCAAGTCGCCGAAGTAGCGTCCAATTGAAAAACTTGCATCAGGCCAATGAGCCACACGAAATTATTATATTATTATTCTGAGACATCAAGGAATCGTCAACTCAGTATTAGAAGGACGTGTGTGGGGTAAAAATCGTATAGAGAGACCGAGGGACGAATACAGTAAGCTGATTCAAAATGATGTAGGTTGCCGAACGTATTCTCTAATGAAGAGACTTGCACAGGACACTGTAGAGTGGAGAACTGCATCAAAACAGTCTGCGGACTGAAGACCACAACAAAAATAACATATCACATACTGTTGATTGCCTGCCTAGGCGAATTACCCTTTCTAAATATTGCATTTCATTAACGGGTCCTGACAGTTTTCCACGGCCACAGCGCTGGCGCCACGCGGCGCCCCTGATCACTCGGCGGCCGTGTGCGACGCACTCATTGCCCCTGCAAGAACTGCACATAAGAAGAGCACAACACATGCTGGCTTTTTGCAAAGGTAATCTGTGACACGTTAGTAACCATTAGTTATGTGTTTCAATGAAACAGGCATCATATAAAATGTGACGAATTGTCGATAAAATTATCCCAGCCTGAACCAACCGAAAGCTATTGACTTAACAACGTTTCCGCATATAGAACCCTCCCCAGTTTCAAAAGAGAAATTGAATAAAATATGGGTACTATAGGTGAATAAATGCGGTAATTTATTTAATTCTTTTGTAATGGTAAAAACCGGAAACAAAATACTAACGTAAAGCCTAGAAGGTTCAGTTGGCGCCAAATGGTGTTGCAGTCTTGATCAGTGCCAGTCAGTCTAGCACAGGGATTCGGAGAGTAAACATGTCTGTGCTTATCAGACGCGCTTCTGCCGTTAACAAATCATCATATCAGTAAACATTATTCTGAGTGTTATATTTTTTATGATTAAGTTTCATGTGAAAATTAACTGCGTCGTTTTGTAGCTTACACGATGAATATGGCGGTAGCTTATCAAAACGTCAGTAAAGAAACAACGAGAACAGCTGGAAGACAATGGATACGATGTATTAAATGTTGATATCCCTCAGCTAATCTGAGGAAAACCGAGCGAAAAGTTTATTCAATAAAACCCCTGCATGGCTGAATGAGTTCCTATTAAATTTCGTGGTCGACTAATTCCCATTTTGGATTAAATGCGGGCAGAAAGACACCGCTCTGACAATCACGCTGGCGACGGGAACTGCGCCTCCGTCACGTGCTACGGGAATCGTCTCCGTGAAGAAGCGTGGATAAGGTGGTCACGGGTTAACAGCCGTGTCCGGTTTTTCGTAGCCAGGTCGGTTCCGCTACTTAGCTTCAAAGTCTCCGATGAAGCGCCCTGTTTTCTCAACCCACGACGGTTCCAGTGGTGGGGAACAGCAAAGAGTAAGTGGATGACTACCACACTGCCAAGCACAAGCAAGTTTTACAACGGAGGAATAGCAGATCACGTAAAACCGTGTCGTTTAAGGTCTTCCGTTCGGGCCGGTTTTACCCTTTGATATATTTACTTTGAAGCGTTAAATGGCACACTGTGATATCGATAAGGAATATACTTTCTCGCCTGAGGCCGGCCGCGGTGGCCGAGGGGACTGAGGCGCTCAAGTCACGGTCTGCACGGCCACTACGGTCGGGGGGTTCAAATCCCCCCTCGGACATGGATATTTGTGCCGTCCGTAGCATTAGTTAGTTCATAAGCAGTTTGTAAGTTTAGGGACTGATGACCATGCAGTTAAGTCCCATAAGCTTTACAAACATTTGAACATTACTACTACTACTCGCCTGAGAGAATGCAATGGTAAAACTTCTAGGCACGTTTGACGTCAACGGAACGGAATACAACGATCAAATCGTGGTGCTGAAGCTTCCGGCAGGTTAAAAATTGTGTACCTGACTGGGAATCAAGTAACATATTTCATCTTTTCACGTGCTCTACCGATTGAGCCAAAATTCCACGTCTTTGTTGAAGAAAATTAAGCTGAACAATACACGAGAATGACGGGAAACTGAATTACGCGGCTAAGTGAGTGACGCTGCTCACTGATTAACTCGCAATCGACACGAGCACAGTGATACATGTGTAGTCATCCTGTTTTTTTTTTTAATCGCTTAAGACAAATGAATCGAAGAAAGACCACGTCCAATTTCCTTCCACGTTCTTGTACAGTTAGCGCCTGTCTCGAGTGCATGATGATCTCGTCTCTGCGGTACGTTAAATTCTAATCATCCATCCCGCTTCCTTGCACGACCAACAGTACCTACGCTACATCAGATTTCGTGCCTCAAGTGCTATCCAAAAAATGTTTGTTAAGCTTATGGGACTTAACTACGGGGTCATCAGTCCCTAAACTTACAAACTACTTATGAACTACTTACGAACTGGGACGGCACAAATATCCATGCCCGAGGGGGGATTCGAACCCCCGACCGTAGTAGCCGTGCTGACCGTGACTGGAGCGCCTCAGTCACCTCGGCCACCGCGGCCGGCCAAGTGCTATCCAAACTGATCAGAAAAAAGGGAAGAATGAAAGAAGAGCAAGTGGTAACCGACGGTAACCTCACCAGGGTGTCGCGAATTCTGGGCCCAGTGAATTCTGGGCCCGGAAAAAGTCGGGCCACTAATCCAACTTCCCCCCCCCCCCTCCGGGGTGTGTGCCGGCCGGGCCGGTCGCGGTGGCGGAGCTGTCTGCGGCGCGCCAGTCTGCACGGCCACTACGGTCGGGGGTTCGAATCCCCCCTCGGGCATGGATATTTGTGCCGTCCTTAGTATTAGCTAGATCATAAGTAGTTTGTAAGTTTAGGGACTGATGACCCCATAGTTAAGTCCCATAAGCTATCGATTGATTTTCTCAGGGAAGCTACAACAGTCTTGGTCCAACCCGCCACTGCCCCCACCGAAACTAAGTTTATTGTGCGGTCCCATAAGCTATACAAACATTTGAACATTTGGTGCCGGCCGGCAGGTAAACGAGCCGACTTCATTATTTATCGCCGGTAGCTTGGTTCATGTAAACACACTCGCCCCTGAAATACTTTTCTACAAACATTACAAGGCAACAGTGACCGGCATTGTTATAGTACATGTAGCTGCAATTCGAGTGGTTCCAATGTTGCCAGAAAACATTGTGGGCCAGTGTTATCGGCAATAACAATTTTTATGGCCCGTGCAAACGTAGCTTTATGTGCTGTACTGATGAAAGAGGTGTGGAGATGATCAAACAAGAAACAAAGATGATACAGTTGGAAGTGGTCATGTAATTTCTGTTTGACAACTTTTACTTATGATTGGATATTCAGAAGCTACCATGGAAAACCTGGAAACCAAATTACAAACACAGAATTTCAAAATATCGTCTGTTTGACAAAGAACATTTAAATTAACGTAAAATAAAATCTGTTCCATCTACATCTACATACATACTCCGCAATTCACCGTAAGGTGCGTGGCGGAGGGTACACTGTACCACTACTAGGCATTTCCTTTCCTATTCCACTCTCAAATTGAACGAGGAAAAAAAGAATGCCTATATGCCTCCGTACGAGCCCTAATTTCTCTTATCTTGTCTTTGTGATCTTTACGCGAAATGTAAGTAGGCGGCAGCAAGATCGTACTACACTCAGCTTCAAATTCCGGCCCTCTAAATTTACTTAACAGAAATTCACGAAAAGAACGTCGTCTTTCTTCCAGCGATCCCCAATTGAGTTGCCGGAGCATTTTCGTGACACTCACGCATTGGTCGAACCTACCGGTAACAAATCTAGCTGCTCGCCTCTGAACCGCCTCTATGTCTTCCTTCAAACCGATCCGCGAATGTTAGACCTACATGTAATTTACATGAACCAGGAGTGTGCACGTATAGGTGAAATAATCTGCGTATTGCTTCCCATCTCACTCATAGCGCTAAATGTGCATGGCCCCTACATATGACTTCGAAACAGGAAAACCCTTTCTATTTTGTAATTATAATCATGCATAACGTTTTTAGTATTGCCAAATGTAAAATATATAAAATCAGCAATATGAACTCGCGTATTGAGACACACATTAAAACGAGAGTGTGTGAACCATAAAATAATTTACATAATAAGACTGCGTGTTTACGGCTACAATGAATGACATGATTTTCCATACCATGATAGAGAATGCATCGTAAAACAAGGGAAAACAGGAAAAAATTAGAGGCAGTGCAATACGCGTTTAAAAGAGGGAATATCGTTGAACATTATGTCAACATTCAACGTTGTTCTTCCGGCAGCAGGACATTTTGTTTCCGTTGGTGGTCATTTGAAGGGCGGTGTTAACGCAGCTCGGACAGGACGGCATAACATCATAAATCTTAAAGTAGGCATTAGGAAAAAATTAATTTTGCTCATTTCTTTTTGCAATCTGTATCTCCAACGTAGAGTCGCTTTTGTGCACCATTTCCATTTGATCTTCAATATTATCTATGCCAAATTTCTCCTTGTCAAAATGCAAATCTAATGCAATTTTCTTTTTGCTACCATAAGTATTTTCTTCAAATCGCCACGTATGAAGGAGCTTCGAGACTGGCCAGTGGAGGGCTCCTCAGCGACAGGACATTCATAAACACCGAAATTTGCACATTTGGCTTCTTTTGTGGTATATTATCACGCAAACGCACTTTAAGATTGTGTGTCGTTCTGAACGCAGTTTTAACTCTTTGCTTCCAAAAATGTATGTTTTAGTTTTTCTGACGGCTTGCCAGTTGTTATTCTGTTTTGAAATCACGTGCAGGGGATATGCGCATGTATTGATAGGAGCGAGAGAAGAAGCCATGTACAGCTTATGTCACCTACGCACTGTATGTGAGTTATATCCAATGATCTTTAATTATATGCATAATCCTACCCTTTTTTCGTACGCCATCATATATTATGTTCTTTACATTACATATGCCACCCAGAGGTATGAGGAGTATATTATTTTATATTTACTTTAATATAAAGTTTTGTAAAGAAGAATAGATACGATTTTTAAATTACATTTCTGTAATTATGTTTTAAGTTTTCCATTGTTTTTGGAGGTAGTTGACATTGGCTGAAATTGGTCATAAGTAAAACCTTTTTGAAGATTTAGATGTAAATGATTGCGTCAGAGAGAGAATATATTACAAAAAGTCACAGTGCTCGATATAAGAAATTCGCTTTTTCCAGGAAGTGATCATGTTATGTTAACGGAATTTTCGTAATAAAAAGACTCCCATCACATTTTATCCAGGCTTTGGACTGGCTAAATGACAAGAATACATTGTCATTCAGGCGTTTTAAGATCAGTTTTTTTATTTTATTTTTTTATTAACTTTTACATTATTATTTATTTGTACATTTTTTTCACATACGTTGTCTCAAACTAGGCCAATGAATTTATTCAAATTTTTGAAGGTAAGATATCGCTTTCAAACAGGCCCTGATGTCACCATCCTCTTCGTACTTTTGTACTATTTTTGCCATCCTTTCATCGAGTTTCACAAATGTTTTTTTCTTTCCTTTTCCCTCCATACCTATCTCTGATCTCATTAAAGCACGTGCCGAGTTCTCTGCTTCCGTCTTCATGCACTTGATTACGTCTTTAATTTTAGGATTCGGTTTCCCAAGCAAATTATTAATCTTGTTGTGCCAATCTTCTACAGCGTTGGTGGTACGATGGCGCAGTCTGTAGCAGCTCCAAACACTGATCGGGACTTTATCGTTTTCTAACCACATGTCTACGAAATAGTCGAAAAACTGAGACAGCTTGGTGATATCTGGTGCTTGTGAATGGATTTTGAGCCAGCCATCGCAGACATCTTCCGGTCGAAGGAATGCCAGAGAAGCACACGTCTGAATTTGCAACCTTACTTCTTCATTTTCTCTGTATTCGGAAGCAAGTCCCAAGTCTTGCACTTTCCTCCAGAAGGATTTCTTCATGTGGAAACGGCAGCCATGACCTTGAACCGACGGGAGCACAACTTTTAATGCAGAAGTAGCAGCTATTTCAAAATCAACGGTGATATTTTGAGGATTCCATTCTTTTATATTTTTTTAAGAGTGCTGAAAAGATGAATATATGTCTCCTTTCTTTTGTTGGCTAACAGTGCAAAGGCCACCGGATAGATATTTGTTTCATACTTTGAACTTTCAAAGTCTGCATGTATCGTATATATTTAAGCAAATTGCTTGCTACAACATTTGAAGGTCCCATCCATAAAAAAGTCTCGTTTAGTCGTTAAAGCCTCTCTTCCTGCTTTTCCACTAAAGACTATCACCCTATCTCCAATGTTGTTATCGCTCAAGAGAAAACTGCTACCGGCATTCATATTTAGTAGCTCAGGCGAAAGATCGACTTCTTGTCTCGTCTCTGGCTCTTTCTGATCTCCGCGTGCTTTGGACCGATGCTTGTATAATATCCGCTTCATTGATAGCTCTTCTGGCATTTCAGAAACAAAATGATACCCTCGATTGTGGAGGTCACCTAATTCTTCAGTATATATTTTAGAAATCGAAGTCTCTTCGTCTCTTGATCTCTTCTTAGCCCGATTTACTGCCTTCTGTATTTCTATGCGAGCGTCATCCGGTGCTCCACATTGATGCTCGTTTGAACCAAGCATCTCACAGTCTTTCGTCTCAATCATTCCTCGGCAATACTTTGTTCTTTGCTTTGAACAGCGCCAAATCACAGTCCCATCTGCTTTGGTTCTCCTTATGGTACATGAGTAGCCGTCATAAAGCGCACATGGCTTACCACGGATGGTCGCTGACACTTTCAAAATGCACGAACTGAATACTACGCAAGTTAGAGTCTACTGGCAGTGACCGTCTAAGCGGTCAGCCACTGCATTGGACGAGAACTTCGCGACCGTGACTGACAAGGAGCGTTCCCAGGGGGAGGGGGGGGGGGGGGGCAGGGAGGCTCTGCCCTCGCGCAGGTAGTATCCAGGAAACTGGGCCCAGAATTCGCACATTTCTGGTTGGGCCCAGAATTCACCGGGGCCAAAATTCAGTGAACCCCTCAGCAGAGGTGGAAAGAAGCCGGCCGCGGTGGCCGAGGAGACTGAGGCGCTCCAGTCATGGTCTGCATGGCCACTACGGTCGAGGTTCGAATCCCCCCTTGGGCATGGATATTTGTGCCGTCCTAGTTCGTAAGTAGTTCATAAGTAGTTTGTAAGTTTAGGGACTGATGACCCCGTAGTTAAGTCCCATAGACTATACAAACATTCGAACATTTTTTGGTGGAAAGAAAACTTGAATAAACAATTGTCTGATTCTGAAACTGAAATCAGTGCAGGGAGAAAAAGATGACGTTGAGGGGAAGGAACGAAGGCAAGCCATGGTGGAACGGCGCCTTGCTGCGAAGCGCGCGGTTGCTCCCCGTCGGAAATTCGAGTCCTCACTCGGGCGTGTTTGTGTGTGTGTGTGTTTTGTCCTTAGGTTATTTTTACTTTAAATAGTTTGTAAGCCTAGGGACTGATAGACACAGTAGTTAAATCCCATAGTTTACAAACATTTCAACGCTTTTTTGAAGGAAGGCAGGCAGAAAGGTTAAGGTTTCACGTCCCGTCGACAGCTTGGCCATTAGAAGTTGACAGAGATACAAATAATGACACATAAGTAAATATATGTACACCAGTTTACGTCGAGATCGAATACGTATAAGAAGGCACCGAAGTTAAACAAAAGGTCGGTCCCTTTCTTGTCCACGTATTTTAGCAACCTTCCACATATCATTTGCTGTCACCGCACTGCTTGATACACTGGCGTGGTCAAAGTGATGAGATTCCTCTTAATAAGATGTCGGGCACCCTTTTGCTGGGAGAAGCGCAGCAACTCGACGTGCTGTGGACTCAACAAGTAGTTGGGTGACCTTTGTAGGAAAACTCAGTCATGCTGCTTCTGAAGTAGTCCATAATTGCAAAATGGTTACCGGTGCTGCATTTTGTGCATGAACTGACTTCTCCGCATGTTCAATGGGATTCATCTCGGACGATCTAGAAGGACAAATCATTCGGTAAGTAGTTGACTCATCGCTGAAGACGTTGCCCGCAGTAGGCAACGAAATGTAGGGACTAAAATGTTCTAAAGATGGCTTACGGTATATTAGCCAGCAAGTTTTAATTAATGAAAACACCGACCGTGAGAGCCTGTATGAATTATCTAAAATCAAACTAATCACGAACAGCCGGCCACGGTGGCCGAGGGGACTGAGGCGCGTCAGTCACGGTCTGCACGGCCACTACGGTCGGGGTTCGAATCCCCCCTCCGGCATGGATATTTGTGCCGTCCTTAGTGTTAGCTAGATCATAACTAGTTTGTAAGTTTAGTGACTGATGACCCCGTAGTTAAGTCCCATAAGCTATACAAACATTTGAACATTTTTTCAATCACGAACAACTGTGACCCAGTGACATGATGCTATGTCATCAATAAGATATTTTGTGAATAATGAAATGCCAAGATCGCGGTATTTCGTCTTTATTTATAACAGACGACCGGTTTCGATGTACATAGACATCATCTTCTGGCCGAAACCGGTCGTCTGTTATAAATAAAGACGAAATACCGCGATCTTGGCATTTCATTATTCACAAAATACATTTATAAGATCGCTTCCTGCCATGAGCAAATTATATCATCAGTAAGAATTCCGTTGTCGTTTGGGAACATGAAGTTCATGAATGGCTGCAAATGATCTCAGAGTAGTCGATCATACCATTTTCAGTCAATTTTCATTTGGACCAGAGAATCCAGTACATTACATGTAAAATCCGCCCATAGCATTGTGAATTGACCACCTATGTACATGCCTTGTTGAGAATTCGAGGGGTCTGCGCCAAACTCAGACTATAAACTGTTCCAGATTACATCGAGACTCATATGATCACGAGCACAAGAATCAGGCTGCAGGCGATGTCCTACTACATCTACATCCATACTCCGCTAGCCACCTCACGGTGAGTGGCGGAGGGTAGTATGCGTACCACTGTCGCATTTTCCTATTCCAGTGGCGTATGCTCCGCGGGAAAAATGATTGCGTCCATGCCTTTGTGTGGACCCTAATCTCTCTGATCTTATCCTTGTGGTCGCTTCGCAAGATATTCGTACGAGGAAGCGATGTATTGGTTGACTCTTCGTTTCGTCTTGGCACTTTGACAAAAGCGGATACTACGATGCAGAACTCCTCTCTTGCAGCATCTGCCACTGGAGTTTCCTGATCATCCTTGTGACGCTTTCACACTCACTAAACGAGCCCGTAACGAATTGTGCTGCCCTTCGTCGGATCTTCCCTATGTCTTCTAGCAACCCTGCCAGGTACGGACCCCACACTGGAGAGCAATGCTCAAGCGACGGTCGAACGAGAGTTTTGTAATCCCTTGTTGACGAACTGCACTTTCTAACGATTCTTCCAGGCAATCTCAGTGTGGCATCACGGCGTGTCGTTCCATTGCAGATCGCCCCTTATGTCTACTCCCAGATATTTTATGGAAGTAACTTCATGTAGTGTGTGCCCTGCTGTTCAAAAGGAGCAGCACTTTACACTTTTTTATGTTGAGGCTCAACTGCCAGTCCTAACACCATGCGTAAATGATTCTGCAGAGGTACCTCATGGCTCAGTCTTTTATTCTGTCGATGAACTCTTGGAAAAAAAAAAACCTAATTTATTTATTCGTCATTCATTTTACTTAGGCTTCAAATTGTCATGTGCATAGGACTACTTAAAGTTTTTCTATTACCATTCTTGTGTTAAACTTCACATACTGACTTGCTTCATTACCATGGAGTCTTACTCCTCAATTAGGTCCTATGGAACAGATAATCATATTATTATTATTATTATTATTCCATTTTCCAGTGTGCGAGTTCTCAATAAACTCCAGCATCATACGCGAAAAACCTCATTGATCTTCATATATTATCTACGAGGTAATTTATATTTACTGTTAAAAACAAAAGTCCTAAACACTTTCCTGAGGCACACCTGAGAACTCTTTAACGTCTGAAGACTTCTCTCCGTTGAGAATGACATGCTGCGTTCTGTTAGCTAGAAACGCCTCAATCCAGTCACACAGCTGATCTGGAATCCATATGCCCGCACTTCGATCATTAGGCGATGGTACGGAATGGTATCGAACGCCTCCCGGAAGTCAAAAAACACAGCGTCTACTAAGACCCTCTATCTGCTGCCTCACCGGTCTCCAGAAATGACATAATATTAGAACATAAAATTTATTCCAAAATTATGAGATAGAGTCCTACACTTTTATACATCTGATCGACGACGCTTCTTGTAAACGCCAATGACCTGCGCCTTATTCCAATCCTTGGGAACACTTCGTTTCTGTAGAGACCGACGGGCAGGTTCCTTGCGCATTCTCCGTGTAATCGCATTGGTATCCCATCAGGTACAGCAGCCTTTCCAGTATTGAGCGATTTCAGAAGCTTTTCTATGCAAATGTACAAATGTTTGTAATTCTATGGGACCAAACTACGTTGGTCATCAGTCCCTACAACCAACTTAAACTAAGTTAAACTAACCTAAGGACAACATACACATCCATGCCCTAGGGGGGGATTCGAACCCCCCGACCGTGGCGGCCGTGCAGACTGTGACTGGCGCGCCGCAGACCCCTCAGCGTGGTCATCAGTCCGTAGCTTACAAAATACTTAAACAGAAGGAAACTAACCTAAGGACAACACACATACCCATGCTCCAGGGAGGAATCGAACCTCCGACGGCGAGCAACCGCGTGCTCCGCAGCGAGGAAATGGGCAGATGGAAGGGTAGGAAGAGATGAGCAAAGAGAGCGGAGACAGGGGAGAGGAGGAGACGGACAGAGAGAGAAGACTGTAGAAGGTGGAGAGAGAGAGAGAGAGAGAGAGAGAGAGAGAGAGAGAGAGAGAGAGAGAGAGAAAAGGGCAGGAGAGATGGATTAACCCTTAAATGCATGACATTTTATTTTAAGTTATATAAACTACCACGATTGATATAAGGTGAGTATATACTGAGAAAAATATTTTTAAAAAAGATCCTTAAAATTGTTACGCAGTACTAGCAACAAACCGCTAATAGCTGGTCAGTTATATAGTGCTTCCGTGATGTACCCAATGCAATAAATGTCACTACTGTGGCCCTAATCCTTTCATAAAGTAACTATTAATGCAACGGTAGTATGTGATTGACTACTTTTAGGGGCCCTATAACACTTCCCAGGGGAACGCCAGATACCACTTTTGTTGTACTCAATGACTCCCTGTCAATTACAATGTACTGTGTCCTTTCTAACAGGAAATCACGAATCCAATCGCACAACTGTGGCACCATAATCAGGCAATTTGATAAGAAGACGGTTCTCAGGTACAGTGTCTAAAGCCCTCTGGAAATCTAGAAATAAGGAATCTATTTGACATCCCTTGTCGATAGCACTCATCACATCATGTGAGTAAAAAGCTAACTGTGTTTCGTAAGAACGATGCTTTCTAAAATCTGTTTTGAGTGCGGGATAACAGGTCGTTCTCTTCGAGGGTATTCATAATATTTGAGAAAAGTATTTGCGTCCCGACGGAGTGGCCGAGCGCATTGCGGCGCTATGCTCCGATACGCGAGGGCGTTCCCCGTATGGGTTCGAATCTCAAATGTTCAAATGTTTGTAGAGTCTATGGGACTTAACTACGGGGTCATCAGTCCCTAAACTTATGAACTACTTACAACTAAGGACGGCACAAATATCCATGCCCGAGGGGGGATTCGAACCCCCGACTGTAGTGGCCGTGCAGACCGTGACTGGAGCGCCTCAGTCTCCTCGGCCACCGCGGCCGGCGGTTCGAATATCCCCTCGGGCATGGATGTTGTGCTATCTTTAGTGTAAGTTAGTTAATAAGTAGTTTGTAAGTTTAGGGCCTGATGACCCCGCAGTTAACTACCATTAGCTTAACAAAAATTTTGAACATTTGAAAGTATATGTTCTAAAATCCTGCTGCAAACCGACATCAATGATATAGGTCTGTAATTTTGCGGATCACTCCTATTGGCTTTCTTGAATACTGGAGTGACCTCTGCAGCTTTCCAGTGTTTAGGTACAGAACTGTCTCTGAGCGGGCGGTTCTGTATATAGGTTTGGGACTATTGCACCAGCATTCTCTGAAACGAACGTAATTGGTATAGAACCGAGACCGGACGATTGAAGATGCTTAATACTCCAGGGGTATCTACTTCTAAATGCTGGCAGCTGTTCTTGAATTCTGGAGTATCTGCTTCGTCTTCTCTTTTTGAGAAATTTAGGAAAGCTGTGTTAAGAAATTCTGCTTTAGCAATGTCGTCAGTAGCATCACCATTATTTTCGTGTAGCGAAGGTATTGATTGTGTTTTGCCGGTAGTATACTTCACGTAGGACCAAAATTTCTTAGGATTCTCTACCAAATTACGTGATAGGGTAAGTCCGTTGTTCAGCCCACATTCATTTCTGGGTTTACCTGAGGCAGTGGCGCTTTTCTGTCAGCACTGACAGCTCTAGGCAAACGTCGGCCGCTGCGTTGTCCGTGGCGAGAGGCAATTGCGGATCTCTGAATATGCATTTCCGAACGATTACGCCTGTTCGTTCCCCTCGTGCAGCCATAAACAGGTAGTTAACGTTTTCAGCTTGTTCACCGGAGAACGAAGGAGAGCTTTGGCAATGCTTTGCGGTTTCAAACCCTGTGCACGCGATACCGCCGCCGTATGTACATGTGCATACGGTTACGGCTACCGCGATGCGCTGCAGTCAGGGTAGAGGGAGCCGGACCGGCGAAAGGTGTCGGTGTGCGGCATTCCTGGGAGCAGCGCGTTCTCCACAAACTGGCTGGCCGCCGTAAACGTCCCGGCCGAAGGCAGTTTAGTGCCCGCGCTGACTCGGCCTGACCCGCCGGCTGCTGTGGCTGCGGCTGTTTACATACGGCACCGGTTGTCGACCCCACCTTCCTCTGCTCTCCGGCGCCGCCGCCGCGTGCCGACCACTGTAACCCCACACCTCAATACTACAATCCACTTGCTCCTTCTCATTTACGTTTTGTTAATTCTTCACTAGCAGCGGGATCGCTGGAGGTGAGTCGCTTACGGTAACTCGTCTCCCATTTACAAGGTCTTTGGTCTCCCATCGCGGTAGTTGTCAGATCCGACGTATACATACCGGAATGTTTGTTTCGCCGTGTGGTGTATGTGTTCAAAATGCAAATGTTTGTAAATATATGGGACTCAACTGCTTGGTTATTAGTCCCTAGCTTACAAACTACTTAAACTAAAATAAACTAACCTAAGGATTAGGGCGGTTGATATTTTAAAAAATATCGCAAATCCAATATATCGATATTTAAGAGAATATCAATATCGGACCGATATCAAGAAAAATATCGATATATCGGAGATATAATATTGAAAATTGCCCTACAAAAATTTCGGCTGCACTTTGTAAATTACTATTTTTAGAGCTGCATCGTCATGTCTGCATTCTGGCAGAAGAATATTAGGTTTCAGAAACACATTTATCATTTGGCAATCATTAAATTTTCTGACTAAAAAGAGAGTTATATTAGTTTGCATAACTAATCACTAACCGCTATTATCAATATTATTATAGCCGCGATGGAGTAACCGAGCGGTCTAAGGCGCCTCGCTGCGGAGCGCGCCGTTGCTCGCCGTCGTAGGTCGAGTCCTCCCTGGGGCATGTTTGTGTATGTGTGTGTGTGTGTGTGTGTGTGTGTGTGTGTGTGTGTGTGTTGTCCTTAGGTTAGTTTACCTTAGTTTAAGTAGTTAGTAAGCTACGGACTGATGACCACGCAGTTTGGTCCGATAGATTTACAAACATTTGAGCATTTTGAATATTATTATAGGATTACTTTTTTATTTGTCTATGAAAGTTAATAGAGAAACAGGTAAATGAAAATGTAAGTTTACTGAAATTCTTTATCTTAAAAAAATGTAGTTACACATTCCAGAATTTTTGAGGAAGCGTTTTTAAAAACACTCTTTACGTCATATGTTCAGCTGTTTGGCTGCTCTTATTATCTGGAACTTGGAGATACAGTGTCGAAGCAATACGCTCAGAAGCAACTTATTTGCTGTAGACACCAAATATTTTAAAGCTTCTTCTGGCAGCACAGGGAAAAATTCTTGCATTCTGCCCAGAATATAAGGGCATTGGAAGATATTGAAATATTGCGCTGATCTAAATATTGCCCCAGTTCCAAAATTCTTGCTAGGGACTTCATTTGACACATTTTTAACAGCTTTTGCTCATGTCTATCCCAAAGGGATGACCTGGGTTTTTCCATCCCACAAGGAGTATTTCTTGTGGAGGTGGAAGATTTCCTTTCTTTTATGTTCCATGGTAGTTTCATTGACTACATCTGAAACGGCCTCAGAAGTAGATGATGTCGAACTGAAATGCAATCTTTTGAAACGAAGATCCATTATTGTAGCATTGGCCAAACCCATGGTTTTTTTTTCTTCCAAAGGCACCAATCGGGTAATTATGCCTTGTAATAAGTCATTTTGCACTGATCTGGCGACTTCTGTATGTGGTGAACTCCTTCACACAACGAAAGTAAAGCTATATTCCACTACAGTTTCAAAAGAAAACTTTAAATATTTACCGAAAATTGCGGAAAATGTAAAATAAAAATATCAGTAACCAATATTTGCATTTTGATATCGATGTTTCGACGAAAAATATATACATATTCATCGACATTTTAAAAAAATCGATATTTTATTATCAACCCTACTAAGGACAGCACAGTTCACACATGCCCGAGGGAGGACTCGAACTCCCTATGGCGAACAGCCGCGCGCACCTCAGCACGGCTCCTCAGTGCGCACGGCTAATCCGCACGGCTAATCCTAGAATTAACCAGTCAAACCTAATATTTGCCGTCGCGGTGTGGTGAAAGACCGAAATTTCTCATTATATGCACAGATTTCGAACTTATACCAAGAGACATGGGTAAATTTTGGGATGTACTAATTCAAACTGGTAAAAGGTGGAACGAAATCTACCACCTACGTCGTGCAGTTTCAAACAAATTTCATTGTTGCCACAATTTTGTGTTCATATAAATTTTTCTCTTGGCAATTGTGAGTTCCCAGTCCGCTCACCGCTGCGTAGTTTCAGTGTCGAGCATCAAAAGGACTACTTGACTCGTAATTGCAACAGGTAGAGCTCAAGAATTCGTATTTGTCCAATGAAATAAAAAGAACGTAAAAATCACAGCTATGTAGAAGCTGCTGTTAAATCAAAAGTTTTATTGCCCTTCATTAAGAACGTTACCAACGCGTAGGACAAATAGTGTCGAAAAAGAACATCGCCGTAATATAAAAAGCCAGCAACAAGACACAGGATCACCTAAAATTAGCAAAGAATTAGCAAAGACCTGGAGAAAGCAGAAATTTATAAGATTCCCTGCAGTTTTGGCGACGCCTACGTGGGACGTGGGTACCATAAAAAGAACAAAAGGGCAACTGAATAAGGGGCCAAACTGACAGATTAACTGTTGCGGAATAAGCTTTACAACCAGGAGACAGTATGAAAGCGGGTACGATGAGTGGTCGTATAGTGGGGTCATAACAATTGTTACACTCCCCAAGAATTAAGAACTGCAACAGAAGGAACGCAGGTAGAAACTGCGGCTGCAGCAGGTGAAGAAGCACCAAAGACAGAAGTTGAGGACAGTTGGTGGTTGTGACGAGACGCTGACAACTTCCAATAGTGTTCATAAAGTGGAACGGATCCGAGAAGCTGCCAATGAAGGTCTTCAATTGCAGGCAAAGAAAAAGTAAGGAACCTCAGGTAACAAAATTTCAAAACCTTAAGTTGGACGGAATGTGAGAATTAAAGTACCAGAGATAGACAGGTCAAAAATGATGGAAAATCTATAATAATGCGGGCATACAACCAAGCCACGATCTCCCTCTAAAGTGATCTCCGCAGATGGGGATAATACATTGGGTTTGAATAAGGAATCCAGTCGACCACGGCATAACTGTGAAAACTTTACGTTGTAAGCCTCTACATATCCCCCAGTTATCTGCAGTTTTTCTCTCAAGACTTGACGTTGTGATACACTCGGGCCTTAGAAGAGATCTGAAGCTGATTTTATGCGATATTAACTTCGTAATTCTAGAGAAACGAAAGTAAATGTACTTACTGTTGGTAGAGACAGTATGCTTTCCAAGTAGATTTCAGGGAATCAGCAGTAGGCAAAAAATGTTCATATAATATCAAAAATGAACAAATTCCTGATGTTCTACAAAAAATCAGGAAGTTGTTCCTTTTTGATATTATTATCATGTTCTGTCAAGCACCGACGGAATTTTTTTTTTTTTAAATGTTCAAATGTTTGTAAATCTAAGGGAATTAACTACGTTGGTTATCAGTCCCTAGGCTTACAAAGTGACTTGAAGTAACTATTGCTAAGGACAACACAAACGCCCATGCGCGAGGGAGGACTCGAATCCCTGACGGCGAGCTCCCGCGCGCCCTACAACAAGGCGCCGCTCAATCGTGGCCAGCAGTAGGCTCACGCTAATGCATAATAATCCACTGATTTTTCACTCGAGAAGAAATTTTTTTCGTTAAATCATGATGCAGAAGTCGCAATACTGAAAGCAATCAGCAGTCCGTCGATCAGGCCTCCGAGGAACCAACGGAACCGACCGGCCGCCGGTCCGTCCTCGTCCCGAAAGCGCCGACATACGCGGTGTGCCGGCCGCGGTGACCGAGGAGACTAAGGCGCTTCAGTCACGGTCTGCACGGCCACTACGGTCGGGGGTTTGTGCCGTCCTTACGATTAGCTAGTTCATAAGTAGTTTGCAAGTTTAGGGACTGATGACCCCGTAGTTAAGTCCCATAAGCTTAACAAACATTTGAACATACGCGGTGTGCAGGGGCGCCGCTGTCCCGGCCGTCGTCAGTCTGGCTGCTCTCAGTCAAATACTCCGTCAATTGGCCTGACAAGGGCTGAGTGTACCCCGCCTGCCAACGGCGCACTGTGAGCCATTGAAGCGCCAGCCAAGCCCCACACTGCCTCTGATAGGAACTGCGGCACGGCAGATGGCGAGCAGAGTCAAGCTAGCATAAAACTCCATAGAGTCAGGGGTTTCCTTGGAATGTAGACATTTATAGCCAATCTCGAAGAGGAAACTTGGATAGAATCTCCAATACAGACAACTAGATCGATAAATATAGTGCAGATCTTCAGCAAATTAAAATTGTGTTCAGGAACCGGGACTCAAACCTGGAACCTTTGCCGGTCGCGGGCAAGAGCTCTACCACTGAGCTATCCCGATGCGACTCACGGTCCTTCCTTGCCTCCTACTTTCCAAACTTCACAGAAGTTATCCTTCATACACTGTCTACGTTCCACGTCTTGCGGGAATCAGGCGAGGCTTCGAGAAATCAGGATAGCAGGTGGCGGAGCACTGCAGCTGTAGGTGGACGGCCACGTGTATGGATAGCTCATGTAGTTAACGCTACAGCTCGTAATTAGCTGACATCCGGGTTCGAGTCCAGTTTCATGTTCTAGAAACTTTGACAATTCTTCTTTTGGGATGGTGTTCAGATGTCTCGTCACGTTTCGTTCGATGTCAGGAATATCGTCAAATCTCTTTCTTTTGAAAGCGAGTTTCATTTGAGGAAAGAGGAAGAAGTCTGTACGATTGACATCAGCGAGTATGATAGATACTCGAGTTGTACCACCCCCCTTTTTTTGCCAGGAACTGTTTGACGATGTTGGCTGTGTGTGGGCGAGCGTTGTGGTGCAACTTGAACATCCACCATACTCACCGGATCTCGATCCTCCAGATTTTTTCCTAACCCCTCAAAATTCCTTTGATAGCAAAGAGATGTGACTATATTGCTGACATCCAACGAAACACCAACACCATCCCAAAGAAAGGCTTCGTGCAAAGTTTCCATGTATCGCAGAATTCAGCGGTATATAGTCTTAGGTTCACTATTTCAAAGGACTGTAAGGTCACTCTAGTTCATAGTTCATCTACTTTAATGTTACAGGACTACTCACTTAACTTTGTTAGAGGTTCTAATTGAATGTGTTTTCTCGACTTTAAAAATCGTCCTGCATTTTATACACAACAGCAGGCTCAAATTGTCAGTTTTCGGGAAAATCACATTAGTTTCAAGTAGAAATTGTTGTTTTAATATCGAGCAACTTCTGTTTCAATTTTTTTGTTTTGTTTTGTTATTTTGGGAGTTGGTACATAAAAATAAAACTTTTGCGATAGGTCAAAGCAATATTGAATAGAAATAAAACAAGAAAAATAACTGGAAGAAATAAATTACGACAAATATCGGAATATATTCTGAAGCAAATATGGTTTTTTATTCTGCCAAATAAGAAAATTATGCAATTAAATACAAGAATAAATAAGATAAAATGAAAGAGGAAGTCTCTGCACTAAATGACGATATTATTATTTTAATAAGAAAGTGTATGGGGGGAGAAGTGTTGTCTTTGTAGTTTCGCTATATTTCAATTATTAGGTAGAAAATAAATATGCCAACATAGAAAGTTTTGCAAAATAGTCGAAGTGTACTAACTAAAAATTATACTTTTGCGAAAGGTCAAAGAAAAATTTGATTAAAGAAATTATTAAAATAAAAATCGCACTGGCGTCTTTTACGGTGCACTTTTGCAAATATTTTTGACAAAAGATAATAAAAAAAACATAAAATTAAATCTATAAAATAATACTTCTTATATGATTATATGTTTATTAAGTATTATTTAATATTCATAGAATATATGACTTCAACTGCGGTTGGGCAAAGCTGAAAATGTGTACCCAGCCGGGATTCGAACCCGGGTCTCCTGCTTTCTAGGCAGTTGCGCTGACCCCTACACCACTGGGGACACAGTGATCACCGCACCTGCAAGGACTACCTAGGCACGCCTCCCGTCAGATACAAATTCCCAGCTTCGCCCTGCCCACAGTACTCAAACTCGTAGTTATGAAACTAATTCCCGTAAGAGTAAGGGCTTCAAACTTACCCACCCCTCCCCACTAACGATAGGATCATTGCCCGTCACCGGCATATTATATATATACATGTGGCGTGTAGTGGGGAGGGGTGGGCAAGTTTTAAGCCCTTACTCTTACGGGAATTAGTTTCATAACTACGAGTTTGAGTACTGTGGGCAGGGCGAAGCTGGGAATTTGTATCTGACGGGAGGCGTACCTAGGTAGTCCTTGCAGGTGCGGTGATCGCTGTGTCCCCAGTGGTGTAGGGGTCAGCGCAACTGCCTCGAAAGCAGGAGACCCGGGTTCGAATCCCGGCTGGGTACACATTTTCAGCTTTGCCTAATCGCACTTGATGTCATATATTCTATGAATATTAAATAATAATAACAACTGCAGGATCAGAAGTGACGTCCGTTCTTTCGGAACAGACGCCACATGTATATTTATTAAGTATTATAAATAATATTTTCATAATATAATTTTATATTCTTTATATTTTTATTGTTTTGTCTGAAATATTTGCACAAATGATAAAAGAGCAGCAAAACCAAAAGTTGGGAGTAAAAGTCGCAAGTGCGACTTTTTAAAAAAAAATTTCAAGTCTTTAATTGTAGCACAATTTGCTGTAGAATTCAGAAATAGGCATGTACTGTCGTTAAAATGTGGACCGTGACTGTAACATTTTCATGGTCTTGGAGAGTTATTTTAGTAGATGACAGTGTGTGGAGGCGGCGACGTGGCTGATGGCACAGTGTGGGGTGTAGCGGCAGGTTGCGCGGCCGCGCTGGCCGCAGCTTCCGCCGTGGCAGTGACCCCGCGGCCTTGGCCACGGCGCCCACCGCCTGCTCGCCTCGCCTCTCCTCGCGGAAACTGCACGCCACACGCCACACGCGCCGCCTGCCCCAGCCACCGATAGCCCGAGCCTACTCGCTACCTCGCCCCACACCTATTGCCATCAAATCCCTACTAATCAAAGGGAAATTCTTTTCTTTCCTAATCGCATAAACTCATAACGGGTGATCTGGTGTAGCTATTTCTTAATGGTCATAATAGGTAGAGTTTAATAAGTCATTACTGACACCAATATTATGTGTCCTCTGTCATATGAACAGTATAGCAGCGCCACAGCACCCTTTTATTTACTGGAGAAATTGTCTGGATATAGAACATTTTATCATGAACCTGCAATTTCACATATTGTACACATTTTACACTCCTTCCTTCATATAATTTTTCGATTAAAACTAGAGTTAAGGCATCGAAAATTCCAGATAAAGAAGAAAGTGAAATTGAATCGTTCAACTATAAAACGTGAGACTGATGTTATTTACAGTTTAATTACATCAAGCTCTTTACATTTCATGAAGTAGTACACATATTAAGAACTCGACACATCTATCACTAAATTCCAAATCTTCTTTTCTGACTTCACATTCATCGCCTCTGTTATATCGAAAGGATTACATTAACACCGGTAACAGGTCCGCCTCTTCTATTAGGGACTGTTCCAACAATGACAGGTCTTACGGTGAATATAAGTTTATTTTAATCGCTGTCTGAAGGACAAGCAGACTGATCAGTTTCGGCATAATAAATACTGGCTACAGGAGTCTCCGCCTCGGTTTCGCATTTATCTGGAAAGGCATGTAGTTCACTGTCAGGATTGAGCTCTTCTGACAATCCTTCATTACTAAACTGTCATTTCTACATGATTTCTTCTCGTACATGTTCTTCAAACTCAGTGAGAAAGCAGTTACACGAAGTCTACTGCACGGTCACAGTGTATCTACAAATAACGTCTCAGTCAATTAAGCTCCCGTCTGACGTTCGAGTCATTTCTCAGGCTTCAGTGGTGTGTTGTCCTTAGCACAAGTAAGTTTTAATACTTTGCAAGTCTACAGACCAGCCGTGGCGAAATAGCCGTGCGCACTGAGGCGCCGTGCTGCGGTGTTCGCCGCCGTTCGCCGTCGGAGGTTCCAGTCCTACATATGGCATGGGTGTATGTGTTGTTCTTACGTTAGTTTAACTTAGTGTAAGTAGTTTGTAAGCTAGGGACTAATAACCACGCAGTTACGTCCCGTAGATTTAAAAATATTTGAATTTTTTTTTTTTTTTTTAGTCTACAGACTGATGACCTCAGCAGTTTGTCCCTTACGTTTACAAATATTTGAACGCAGGCCGCACACGATCCTAGTTGCGGTCTAACGGCCATAAAATTTCATTAAACAACAGTGATTCACAATTTCGAACATACGTTCTCTAATAGCTCTTATTGAATATTTAAATTACTATGATGCCAGTGGGCTGCGTGTAGGTTGTGGTGCAAATGCACTAAAAAAAAAAAAAAAAAAAAAAAAAAAAAAGTAACGCCACCATGCTGAAAACCCCAGTTACCCTGAAAAATCTTGCTATCGTCCAGTGTCGAATTTTTGTATCACTCTCTTACTCGGATGTGCCTCGGTTGCACAATGGTAGAGTGCCAGACTACAAGCCCAAAGGTCGCGGGTTCGATCCCCGCCAGGTCCTAGGATTTTTATCTGTCACTTTCCACTTCTTTCACCTCTGGCAGTACTGCTCATGTGAAAAATACCGAGTAGCACCGTGGTTCGGAACCCACGTTAAACTGTAGGTCCCCCTATAACTGGCTGGGTAAGTCAGTTCGAAGGTCGGAGGAAGGCAACGGCATACCACCTCCAAACAGGACCATGCCTAGTAAAGCACTGTGGTGTTCAAACCAATCTTCGGATTGTTGACTGCTTTACCTTTTTTTTATCTCTTACTCGGATTCGGAAAACTAAAACAAGAACGCGTTTGGCAACAACATCAACGGCAGCCAGCTTCAATTTGAGAGCGCAACAACATGATTGGTTAAATTAATGGGAATTAAATTGGACAAAACGTTCAAATGTTTGAAAATGTAAGTGACTTAACTATGTTGGTAATCAGTCCCTAGGCTTACAGACTACTAGAACTAACTTATGCCGAGGACAAAATATATATATACACACACACACACACACACACACATATGGCCGAGGGAGGACTCGAAGCCCCGACGGTGAGTAAGCGCGCGCTCCGCAGCAAGGTGCCTTAAGAACGCTTGATCACTTCACCGCGTCGAAATATGACAACAATTTGTTAACAATTATTTCTCAGCACAGCCTACTCTGTAACACCCTTAAAAGCTTTTCACTGAGCGAGGTGTAGCAGTGGTAATACAATGGACTCGCATTCGGGAGCAAGGAGGTTCAAATCCGCCTCGAGTTATTCTGATTTACTTTTCCCGTGACTTCCTGAGTGACATCAGGCAAATGCCGGAAAGGGCAAGAACAATTTCCTTCGTCATTACTGACAAAAACTTTTTTTTAACTTTTCAGAATGTTTCTGACTACTTTGTATAATCTGTTGGTATTATTGTCAAACTGCTGATACAGGTATTCAAAACTGCACATATAACTACCACAGACAGTTGTGATAAAAATAGGCCCGACACCCAAAAGTAGTTGATTATATATATGATGTACGTTACTTGTTAATCGTACGATTAAAGCCCCCTATTTATAAAAGGCTGACATTTTGTCAGTACATGATCACACTGCTATTAGTATGTTAGTCTGCATTTAGTAAATGTTAGTATTAAAAAATGACCAGATGTGCTTCGTGCCTCGTGACTTGTACGCCTCGGCCCTTATTAAAACGTCGCTAATACGTCGTAGGACTGCTTTCCTTTTGTAGATGATGCTACAAGTTAAATAATTTTTTCCAAACAAATTAAAGATTCGTTGAAGAGTCATAGAAATTCGTGTGAGGTTCTGCGAGCTCGCAAAAGTGCCGCAATACGACGTGGCACAGATTCAACTAACGTGTGAAGTATTGCTGGACGGAACTGACACCATGCATCCTGCACAGCTTTTCGTAAATCCGTAAGAGGATGAGAGGGTGGATTCCTCTTCTGAGCAGCGCGTTGCAAGACATTCGATATGCTCAATAATGTTGCAGTCTGGGGAGGTGTTTGAATTCAGAAAAGTGTTCCTGGAGCCACTCTGTAGCAATTATGGACGTATGGGGTGTTGCAATGCCCTGCTGGAATTGCCCAATCCCGCCGGAATGTGCAATGGAGATGAAAGGATGCGGGTGATCAGCCAGGTTGCGCAGGTACGTGTCACCGCTCAGAGTCGTATCTAGAGGTATCGCGGGTTCCATATCACATGCTCCACAGTTTGGACAGTTTTTCGCTGACATGCAGGGTCCATTCGTCAGACCAGGCAACTTTTTTCCAGCCGTCAACAGCCCAATGTAGGCGTCGACGGGCCAAGGTGAGGCGTAAAGCTTTGTGTACTGCGGTCAGTCAGGGTACGCGAGTGGGGCATTCGGCTCCGTAAGCCCAAATCAATGATGTTTTCGTTGAATGATTCGAATGCTGACACTTGACGGCCCAGCATTAGAGACCGCAGCAATGTGCGGGAGGGTTGAACTTCTCTCACG